>JAJIYU010001692.1:0-34159 GCA_030144865.1 Tinospora cordifolia
AGCTGTTTAATTGTTAACTACTTAAGAAAACTATTATTACTTTATCATCTCAAGCCTCTTCTGCCTTTAGTAAATCATATTTTAGGGTGGCACCAATGATTCCAGCGTTGTGTTTTCATTATTATCCAAGATGCCAAACAGATTAAAGAAAAAGTCCTAAAGATTATTAATTAAGTAATATTGCAAATTATGATTACACTTCATAACAAAAAACTATTGTTGCAATGGTATTAACTAAGTTATTTAAATATAAGTAATAAAGTTAAATACAATTAAACCATAAAGCTAATCTTAATTGGATATGATGTGTATGTACTACACATAAGAAGTGGTTGTATATATATATATATATATATATACACACAACATGCCATAATTTTTTCCACTAATTAATTCATCAAGATTATGTTGGGAATGATGTTTTTCCTATTTATATTAATTATTTAGGGATGGGAGATTACATGATCAATAAAAGATCAGTGGAAGGTCAGACATATTTTAGGATGGTTGTAGCAGTGCTTTATGATTATTAGTCTTCTTTTTAAATGATGTGTTTAATTTTGGTGCATTTGTTAATTGAGTAACAAGTTGGCTTTTCTGCATTATTTTGGTTCATTGATGTATAAGTTGGATCAATGATGCTCTAACTGTGTTTCTTACTTAGTTTGTATTGGTAGGTGCAGGATGACTGATGGACAAAGCATATGAGATGCATTGGGCACTGATATTCATGAAAGACACAGGTCAAGGAGGAAGGAAGAAAAGGCCAAAAATGTCTTAATTTGACAGATGACGAAACTCCATATTCTCTCTGTAATTGTCAATCGGATTTACTAAAGGCAAAAGTAATAACTATTTAAGTAAGGAACTCTTTAATTGTTAATCAGAAAACTCAAGTAAGAAAACTTTCCACGCTATAAGCACCACAACATACAAATGACAGATGAAGTGAAACTCCATATTCTCTCTGCACGCAAGTCTAAAACAATATAATATTGAGTTCAAAACACGATTTCTTTGAGCTCTCACAATTAAAATAACCAAATGAAGTATGTAAAGAGAGATAGCTCCCCGTTACTTGATAAAATATGTATACAGAGATCAAATTAGTTAAAAGCAGAGGTTATAAAAACTAAAGATGGAATATTGAAGTATATATAGCTAAAAGAAAAAAAATAAAAATAAAAATGAAGGTAAGTGTTGTGTAGCACATGCATCAACTAAACAAAATTAAGAAGCTGTGTAAGTTAAGAGTGAAGAAATAATGAAAATTGAAGCATATCTTTTTATCTCATGATATAAAGCAACAGTGAGAAACCTTGATATATAGATTCCAAGAACTCATAATATATACAAATCAAGCAAGTTACTTAGCCAAATCTAATTGAGCCACAACTTGTCCACTTGTACAAGAATAAAACCAAAAGATGGACTTACTTCTGTTTCACCCTTTTAAGAGTACCCCAAAAAATTATTTTAATTTGTGAAGTAAATACACCATGTACAAAAAAATTAAGGAAAAATAAATAAATAACACTACGTTCTCTTTTAAATCAGAAGACAAATTTCCCTAACTTATTACTATCTAAATTATTTATCATGTAAGATATCAATATTCTAAAAATAACAAATTTGATTAAAATCGAGAATAGTAATGGTCTTAAATATATTCTAAAAATTAAAAACTTAATTGGGATATAACTTACCAATCATATGAGATACTTTATTCACCTCTCACGTGAAAATATAATTTTCATTAAATATTATCAAATAAATATATAAATAGTATCTATGGTATTTTTATTTTCTTTATTTTTTATTTTCTATGTTTTTAATTCATCTTATCTTTCTTTTTTTCCAATCTCTTCTCCTTTTTTTTAATTAGTTTATTTTTTCTTATTCTATTTTTTTTCTTGGTTTGTTTTTTTTCTTTTGGTCTGTTCCTTTTTTGTTTTCTTTTTTTTTTCTTTCCTTCTTTGGTCCTTTCTTTTTATTATTTGTATCTTTATTATTTTTCTACTTTTTTCTGTCTATCTTTTTATTTCATATTTCACCTTTTCTATTTATATTTACATTGTTCTTCTCTTTTTTTTCCTTCTTTTATTTTTTTTTCTTTGTTTTGTTTTTATTTCATTTTTTTCTTTTCTGGTTTTTTTTTGTTATCTTTTTTGTTTCTTCTTTTCTTTTTCCTTTCTCTTTTTTAAGAGCAATGTTAGTTCCTATAATCCATTATAGACACTTATTAATAATTTATCAATATAGTTAATTATTTATTTTATATACTAATTATTTTATTTACTTTTATTTTTATTTTTTTTGTTTTATTATTTTGTTATTATTGTTATTGTAATTTCTATCATTGTTGTCATCATTTCAATATCATCCTAATGGTAACTATCGCCATCTTATTTCACCTTTATATTATGATTATTATTAGTATTATTTCATTTTTATTTGTTATTATTATCTTTTTCTAATATCTTGTAAAAGTAGTATTTGTTATTACTTTCATAGGATACCCAGTATATTTTTAAGGTTGTTTCTTCATGTCTATGGTGTTGTTATTACTATTCATTGATATTGTTCCTATTATTATCTAAATTATTGTTAATAATAATGTTATTATTGTTGTTGTTGTTGTTATTTGTTATTTTTCTTAGTAAATTTATTTCTATTTTTTTAGGGTATTATAAATCAACATACGCATAGTCAGAGCATGCAATCCACACTTGCCCAAAATTAGAATTATTCACATAAAATTCCTTAGTCAACTAGAATCCAAGCAATTTAGTTTGTAAGGAAGTCAAAAACACGTACCTTCTTAATAATGCATCAACCACTATATTCTCCTTTCCTTGCTTGTATTTGATCACTTATAGAAATGTTTCAATGAATTTCAACTACTTAACACATCTTTTATCCATCTTATCATGTGACTTCAAGGATTTTTAGGCTCTAATGGTTTGAATGGATGATGAATTCATGGTGCCATAGATTGTTGCCATGTTTGCAAAGTCTGCATGAAAGCATGCAACTCATTGATATATGTTGGGTAATTCAAGGTGGCTCTACTAAACTTCTCACTAAAGTAAGAAATCTTCTTAGAGTCTTGCATTAAAATACCATCAATACCTTTTTCCAACGTATTACATTCAATTTCAAAAACTTTATCAAAATTTGGTTAAATATTTAGTGGCGCACTACTGAACTTATCTTTCAAAGTATTAAATTATTGTTCATGAAAATCAATCCATTTAAACTCCATATTCTTTTTAACAAGTTTATTTTTAGTGTACTTAATTTCTAACATTTTATTGGTAAATTTACACTATGCCCTAAATGTCTACATGAGCATCTCTATTAATTTACATGCATTTTATTAATTTAATTTTTGCTATTTGCTATGTTGTTTTCTAGATATTTTAATTTGTTCCATTTTATATAAATTATTCACACATCACTTTTATAATGTTATAGGTGTTCCATCTCAGGTGAAATGACCATTTTATCCGCAAGTAACAAAATTATAAATTTATCCTCAGTTGGTCAAAAAAAATTTTCATACCTAAAACCGTTCACTATTTAACACAGTATTGTTTTACGTTGAACTTTTCATGTGAATTAACTAATTTACCCCTAGGAAGCAAAATTATCATTTTACCCTAAGGTTAATTTTTCACTATAGTTTGTAAAACTTCCTAGAAAACTTCATTGTGTCTTTCCTTAAGTTTTTTTTTTTTTTTTTTTTTTTTGTGTCCTACAAGTTTAAAATTTCTATTTTTTGAGTATTTTATTTATCACTTAATGTGTTTTACAATTCAATAAATTTATTTATAACTTTATATACTTTATTTTTTAAAATTTAAGAATTTTTCAAAGTATTACAACCTATCTCCCTTAAATGAATTTCGTTCTTGAAATTTAAAGTAAATACTTACTTATGTGATGTTGCTCAGTCATGCATTCCTAATGATCAGAGTTGGATACTTCTGTTACATTTCACTCTCCAATTCCTAGGTGGCCTCTGCCAGGTCATAATGCCTCCAAAGAACCTTGACCAAGGGAATGTTCTTGGTTCTAAGACTGTGCACTTTATGATCCAATATCCTGATCTATGCCTCCTCGTAAGTTGCATCGTCCTTGATATCAATTTCCTCCCAATGTATGATATGAGAGGGATGTGGTTCATATTTTTGCAACATTGATATATGGAACACATTATGAATCGAGGACATCTTATTCGATAGATCCAACTCATAGGCACACTTACCAATTTGCCTAACTATTTAAAATGGATTGATGAACTTGGTCATAGATTTCCCTTACACCTAAATTGTTTAATCTCTTTTTGGGATTAATTCTCAAAAACACTCTATCACTTGTCTAAAACTCGAGAGGTTTTCTCCTCTCATCTGCATAACTCTTCTGCCTACTTAATGTTATACCAATCTCTTTTGAATCTACTTCACCCGATTATTTATCTCTCCACTAGATTCGGCCCTGAAAGAAAATGGTCTTCAAAGTTGGCCCAACCTGATGGTAATTTATGGGTCTATCTTAAAAAGCTTCATACGGAACTATTTATATGCTCTCCTGATAACTGTTATTACAGGCAAATTTTGCCTAGTGTAAATACTTGCTCCAATCGCCCTTAAAATCAAAGACACAAGCTTTCAACATATCCTCTAGTTTGGATAACTCTCACAGACTGTCCATTTGTTTAAGGGTAAAACGTTGTGCTCATAGAAAGTATGGTGCCTAGTTCTTTTTGTAGGTTCTGCCAAAACTAAAATGTGAATATGAAGTCTTGGTCTGATACTATGGTCTTAGGTATGCCATTAAGTCTTACTATTTCTTTTACATAAAGCTCTTTGAGATTATTGATTGGATCTGTGGATCATATGGGTAGGAAATGAACCACCTTTGTGAAATGATTCACAATCACCCACACAATGTCTTTTCCCGTTTGGTTCTTAGGTAACCCGCAAACAAAGTCTATTGTGATATTATCCCATTTTTACTCTGGAATTGGAAATGGTTGTAACCGTCCAATGGGCTTCTTGAGTTCTATTTTTACCTGCTGACAAGTTAGACATTTGGAGGCATACTTAGCTATATCTCTTTTCATTCTTCTCCAGCAATATGTCTTTTAGAGGTTTTGATACATCTTATCACCACCTGGATGCATTGTATATTTAGTCTAATATGCTTCATCCAATATAGTCCTTCTACTCTGCCTATTCTAAGGTATACAAATCTTGTCTCCAAGTCTCAATATACCCTTGGCATCAATCTTGAAATCAGTATTCTTGCCCTGTCTAACGCCTTCTATCAGGTTTACTATCCTATTTATCTTATTTATGTTCATCTCGCATTTGATGTAAGAGATTCGACTTGCAATTCATAGCATATAACTTGTAATGCCTCAATATCTGAACCTTTCATAATTGAAACATTTGTCTCACAATTAGAAACACATACGCATTCGTACCTACTTTCTCACATTTCACTATTCAAGAACTGGGATATTACTATTTCATACATCTTTAATCTCCTAATCACGCCAGGTTTCCTTTCATAACACAATTGTAACCCCCCTTTTTCGATTTGTGTCTTAATCTCACAAAATTATAAAAAAACATTTAAAAATTATTTCCTTGTACATACATATACATGTGAGAGTGGAAAACCTTTTTAAGTAGATATATATTAGAAAAATAGTTGATTTATTTGAACACTTGTTCCTAGTCTTTGACTACTTTTTCAAGCTAGTGGGACAACCTCCAATTAGGGGGACAACCTCCAATTAGCTTTAAAAAACCATGTCTTCCTAGAATAAGATAACCTACCTCTCGTTCAATATTTAACTTTATTTGGGACAAGGCTTACTATCAACTTAAACTTGTAAATTATGTCTCAGAACTGTTAAAATAATTTTCTCTATATTCTAGGGTGTTACTATTATCTGAGTCGTTTCTTTATCCTACTAGTTTATTAGTTTTTAAAAACTAGTTTTCACAGTATCATTAGTATCATGAGCATTAATAACAAAAACATAATATAGTAATGGTGTGCTTAAAAGTATCCCACATTAGGGTTCATTCATTGATCAAATGGCCTTTAATCATTACATTCATGCTCTTGTACATACTAGTGTTTCAGTAACATTATAAGGCTAAAAAAAGTCAAGAAAATAAGCATAACAAGTTCTGGCCTACGTCCCCTAAGTAGGTGTACTAGTTTCTTGCATTTGAAAATTGGAAGGGGTGAGTTTTACGAGCCCAGTGGATCATTCTAATTCATAGGTAATCTAACAATATAGCAAGCACATTATACAATCAATCACTTCCATACGTTAGGCAATAAAAATAGTAGATTGTTTTCAGTTGGTTGAGGTAAGGTAGCCAACCCTAGGGTGATTATTGTACCTCTGGCCAAGTGAATCTCGCAGGACTCATTGGCTTCTAGGTTATGCGTCCGTATGTCCAACAATCGGTAGACTCAAAAGATATACGAGGCATGATTGAGGTTTTTAAGTGTGATCACACCGTCTCATAATCGAGACGTTAATGTGAGAACCACTTTTGATTGTCCTTTGACCATTCAATCCCTTCAAATGTGTTGTTATCTTGTTAAGAGTGATCTTGTATTTGGTCACGAACATATTCATGCATATTAAATGAGGATTCTCTAAAAGATTGATTCTTCATACCTTCATGCATATGAGTATAATATGTATCACTCATTTTATCATATCTTTATGATGCTTGAATTCTAAAATGGCGTATTCTTTTATGCTATAGTCATCTAGTAAATTTATGTGCATCTCATTCCACGTGCGAACAACATTATTTATATGCTCTAAATATATCATCGTTACACGCATATGATCATAGTAAACAACATACATATTCTCATTATTCACATAATTAATGCAAATATAAGCATTTAATCATATGATCAATAATGAGTGCATTCCACTAGCACCTAGACCATTTTATATATAATATGCAAGCAAATACAGTTAAAAAGTTTGTGAGTTAAAAATCATCTCCACCTCGATTCACATGCTCTTTATATTGTTTGATGCTCGTGGTGATGCCGATCCTCCGAGATTCCTATAAAAATACTTGAGTCTTATTGGGATTGAATTTATCTCCTAAACTTGGATTTAGGTTCAAAATGACCTCTAAAGTGTTCTTAGGTTCAAAATAGCCCATGAACTTTGATGTGAGTTGTTTATGGTCTAATTTACGAATTACATTTCTGGTATACCTAACTTTATGAGGCCATAATTTGAGTTTTGGGACTCTGTTTTATGCGATTCTTCAGTCTATCTTGTAGTGCTCACGATGAAGAATGTCATAGGGATGACCGTTTTCCTCAGCCAGGTCCATATTTTAATAGAAATGCACATGAATCCGTCAGTTTGGACATTTGTATCATTTTTACACGACAATTTTTGGAAGGTTGGTTCGAGGTTTTTGGGTGTCTGATTGGAATCATTCTTGAGTCTATTTTATATTAGACTTGACAAGGTTCAACGTGGTAGTGGCGTTTTCCTTGGATCATGCATAAACCATTCCAAAAATGGTATGAAAGTAACTATTTCTTAACTAATGTTGGACAATAATTCTAGCCTTGGTTCGAAGGCTATGATTGTTGGAATTTTGTGGTTCTAGAGGTATTGAAAAGCTTATTCTGATCACTCTTTGATGGTCAAGGTTTAGACCTCTTTGGACATTCTATCATCTTCAAGGACTTACGCAAAGTAGTATGGTTTTTTTAGGCCATTGTCGGGACCACCTCCCTAGGACGAAGGTCGAACCGACTGGCACAGTGTCCCAACAAACTTGCTCGCAAGCCGAGTCTGCCAATACACTATTAAGCCTCAACATACAATACCACATCACACACTTCCAGAGTAATCATAGGGAATGCAGAAGAGATTTAACATACGAATACCAAGAAAACTTGATATTTATCCAAAATGGGTCATTACAACATGTGTAGCAACGAGAGTGACTATCCATTATATACAAGCTTTCCTCACTCCTATACATGGTTTTACCTCTCAAAACACAAAACAAAAAGAAATACGAAGAAAACCTACCAATAATAGTAAGAGAGTGTAGCTCTATGCGATAACTACTCCCATGCCCTTATCCGCTGTTGAAGAACCTGAAAAGTTAGAGTAGTGAGCCTAATTGTCCATGGCGGCTCAGTGAGTAATGCAGTCTAATTCAAACTTAAAACAAGTATTCCACAATTAAAACATATGTTATAGATGCATGAGCAATAGCATTATGCAAGTGAATGCAATAGTAAGTGCAATTTAAATTCATAATGCAGTCGTGCACCTTCATTCAAAACAATTAAATCATGAAAACATTTGCTGAGGCTCGCAAGCTCTCCGAGGCGACTAAAAATCACTCGAGCGGGTTGCAGACAGTTAGGCGCATCGTGTCGACTTCGATTAAGTCTTATTGTCGTTTTCATCATCATAGGCCCACAGAACCCCCATGGCGGGTACTCTGTGCTAGGTGGTCACCTCTCGAGGTCGTATGAGAGATCAATATAACTCACCCTAACCCTGTACTCTCGGACCTCGAGACTCGGTGTACTTTTCATTTAAAACCCATTTAAAAGAATGCAGATTCACCACAATATGTAATCTCATTTTCATAATGCACAGAATAACAAGCTCTAAGAAATGAGTTAGAAAACCCTACTCACAGGGATGCTCTGCTCCCGGCGCTCCTCTTGCGACCAGTCGAGTCCCGCTAGCACTTGGTCCTGCAAAACCGATGCAACTTCATAACATTAATATGGGACTTGGCTCACTTTGATTCTACATCATTGGTTAATCAATTACTTGACCTAGTCAAGAATAGTTCACATATGTTCGTTCACCTTGCCTTGGTTACTAAGTCCATTTGATTGACCTCAGTCAATCTTGGTCAACCCTAGTCAACTTATCATTTGCTGACCTAGCTGGTCAACAGAGTCACACAAGGTTAATTCTGGTCTTCATGGAGTCAATTGGGCCAAAAAAGGGTCAATATTCCCAATTCTCAGAACTTAGGCACTGTTACTAGCCTATGGCCTCATCTGCGCAACCATTTTCCTGATTTTTCTGCGAGCAATCCGTACATCGAATTTGCACCAAACCTTACAAGATTGTTCTAGACTCCCTAAAGTTTTCCCAGAATTTTAAATCACAATTTTTGGACCTTATTTACTAGGTTTTCTAAGCATGATAACAGAAACTGCACAGACCCCGTATACCCTGTGATAGGTGGTGACTGTTTGCCTTAATTGACCTAGCTACACACATAAGAATGTCCTGAAATTTGGTAGAAAACTTCTAGACATATTTAAGGATCTCTCCACCAAATTTTAGCTCAATCTATCTAGGTTTGGTCAGTAAACTTTATCTCAGAAATTTCAGCTAGATTGTAGGAAATTTCTGGGTTCATAGATCCTACTATCTTTCTAGTGTTCTTCTCCCTCATCAAACTACTATTTCATGGATTGTTTCTTGTGCCTAGTTACAGTTTATAGGTCATAACACATCCATTAATTACAAACACTTTTAATCAGTATCATGCAACATAAAAAACATGTCTATCATTCCATCAATATTCTGCTATATTTTAAAGAACACAAGGGTTTTGCTCTAGCACCCTACAATCATAGCATATTTGCAAGTATAACAAAACACATCCACAAGGGCTCAAGGTCAGGGCTTTATACCTCTCTGGAACCTCTACTATGGGGTCTACAATGCCTCTGGTTCCAGCCCGAAAGGGTGCCTTTAGGTGTCCCGAATACAGCTTTTATTCTAATCTCAACTCTTTCTGTCGACACTGTTGCAACAGTAAGTCTAACAGTCAGCAATAGTGACTTATAAGGCCTATTAAACGTTTCAGTTTCTGGTTCCTACCACTTGGACACTTGAATACTCATGATAAGGAGTATAAAGATGGGTTTTTACCTCAGGGACGTGCCTAGAATAGTCCAATAGTGAGCTTTCCCAAGGTTGCTCCAACTGTCTCTATTACATAGCTGTGACAGTGAGTAAGTAATCAACTTCAAGGGTCCTAAAGTCATGCATAAGGCCCTATTTTTCATTCTCTAACTCTTGGAGATCAAAGTACATACGAAAATGAGGGGAGTGAACCATTTTACCTTCAAAAAGGAATTGGAAATGGCCAAGGTCCAAGGCTCCAAAGGTGGTTTTCGCACACACTTTCTAGTTTTTCTTGGTTTGAACAGTGTGGACAACACCTTTTCTTGATAATTTTTGCTATAGATAACTCCAAGATTGGGAAAACCACTTGTGGAACGTTGTAGGTGGTGGTACAAACTTCAAATCAAGCTATAGTTTGCTAGATTTGGTTGAGAATTGAGGGAGTTCTAAGCTTGGAAAGTTGGTTACAGAATCTGAAATTTCTAGACTTTGAGCTCAAGGAAGGCCTTTTTGTTACATGGGTGTGCTTGCTTGGCAAAGGTGTGGGTGACATGTAGCTTCTAGGTGGCACTCAACCTCACATGCTGGATGCCCAGTTGGCAGCCTTCATTGGCCAAAATGGAGGTCATGAAGTGATGGCAAAACCATGGATTATAAACCATGAGTTCTCATGGTTTTTGTTGAAAAATTTGCTGAAAATTGTGCAAAAATCGGCCAAAAATTAGATATTTTACGCACAACAGGACAAAAAAGACAAGGGGGAGGCTTATTTGGGCGCATGGGCCGGTTCGGGCCTGGGCTCAAGCCCGCGCCCTCTGGCACGTCGAGACGGGCCATGGGCCTGTCCCATTGGTCCGTCTGGCTCGAGCCCAGGGCCCGAGCCAGTTTCGACCCGTGCGGCCGATTTTTCTTTTATTTATTTATTTATTTTTGTTTATTTTTTGTTTTCCTTTTTCTTTTATTACCAACATATGCCCATATATATGTATTATATACTAAAATTTCACATTTTTTTTCTAAATTGTTAAAAATTGCCTAATTCATCATTTTTCCATAAAAAATGCCACTATCATACACCATTTTATCATTTATTTAATCATTTTCTCCAAAATTGAATAATTTTTCCAAAAATCATATTTTTCTCCCAAAAGTTCTATTTATCATTCTAAAAATTCGATAATTGTTCCAAAAATTCATAAATCAATCCTATAAATTATTTTTCTCAAGAAAATACATTTTCCTAATATTTTCATGTGTTTTCTCCTTAAAATTTTATTTTCTCAAATTATTTTTATTTTCTTTAATAATTAATCCGAAATTGAAAAAAATTGGAAAAAATTTTGTATTTTCTCATTAAAATTTTCAGAAAATACATGGAGTACATATATGTTGGATCCGTCAATCTGATGTCAAAAATATGGGTCGTCACGGCCATAATGTAATTAAAACTTTGCATGAAATAAAATGAATAGAAATAGAATTATAAAGAGAATAAGGGAAGAACTTATACCTTTAGCTACTCTTCCTTCTGAATTCTCCTCCTCTTCCTTTCTTCTCAAGTATACTTCAAATGCTTCAATTTGGTGTGAGAAGAATGGGGCGAGAGACTCTCTACTTATAGTAGAGCTTTAATCATTAAGACTAGTGTTTAGCGTACGGTGGAGATTAGGTTAGAATAATGGAGGTCGTGTATGCTTGTTTGCAAGCAATTGTAAGTATTAATGATGGTGGTTTGAAGCATATTATTCATATATTTTAAAGCTATTTTTAATTAATTACAAATGACACTATCGTCTTTAATTAATTAAAGATAATGGTGGTGGTGATTAGCGAATATTATTTATGTACTTTAAAGCTATTTTTATTTAATTAAAAATTATACTATTAATTAAAGATGATAATGGTGGTGGTTGGAGAATATTATTTATCTACTTTACAGTTATTTTTATTTAATTAAAAGTGACACTATTAATTAGAGATGATAGTGGTGTTGGTTGGAAAATATAATCATCATTAAAGATGGAGTTAATTAATTCGTTTAATTAATCAAAATAATGAAAATAATCAACTTTACTATTCATGATATATTATACCCTAAAATATTTGTACAAAATGAAATTAAATGATTAAATTATAAGGAATGAATGAGATCAATTCATTTCAAGGATCAATTAGCCACTTTAGTTGGTCAAAAACTCCCCAGGGGAGTGAAAATTAAGAAACAGAAATAAAATGAAGTGAAGTGAAATGAAATGAAACAAACCACCCAACTGATCTAGGTATCCGAAATTTGTTTTATTTGTCCAATTATGGGTTCATTCGCCTACTATGCTTTAGTGGAATCTAAATTAAGAAAGAAAATGAGAAAAAACCTAGCCAAATAGAAGTTATGATTTTTTATTGATTTCATGTGAACCCAAAAATATGTGCTAAGGGCCTAAAATCCAAGCCAAATATGAGATATGAATTTTTATGTGGACCCAAAAATGGGTGAACACCCTTAAACATGTGCAAGTCACATGGGTGATGATACTAGCATGACATGATCATGTACATCCAATGCCCATGCATCCCAAGATGTCCCATGTGAGGCAAATCCCTAAACTACCCTAGTTGGTGAGCACTACATGAAGAAAAAAAAGAAACCCTAGCTATCCCCTTGTGCTCATTGAGATGAAAAGAAAGTTTCCAATGAGGAAACATACCAAACCATGAAGATTCCATAAGCAAAGTTTCAAAAATTGGCCTTGCTTTGTGCGCACCAAAGGGAAAGTCCAAGAATAGAAGGTACCTAAAATAAAACATATCAAAGTGGTCACATGGTTTAAATCATGATCACAAGAAGGAATAGAAAGTATTTCTATTAAGTTGGATGTGCAAGAGAGGAAACACAAGAAATAAGAAAGATTCTTGATCTTATCATATAATTGATGCCCAAAATAGAGAAGGAAACATGTCTTGCTCACATGACTTCCAAAAATAGAAGTTGTTTGACTTGACTAGGAAAGTTGTTGTGCTCATGAGATTCTAACCTATTTTTGACGTCCAAGAAGATAGGAATCATTCCTTGCTTGCCCTTAGCCACGATCATGTTCACACCTAAGAAGGATACATCAAAACCATCCAAAACATGTGCACACCATATTAGCAAGTCCATGACGCACAAGGAAGAGGAAATGGGAAAGTTTCTATGACTTCCCAAGGGAAACGTTGTTGATTTTGTGAAAGAGACATGTTTCCTCACTAATGCATGACGCACCAAAAAAGAGGAACCAAGAATAGAAGCTACCAAAGCTTCATGGATTTGGTGCTCCATGTGAAAGAAAATAGATTGGAAAGATGCCTTGCTCACAATATCACACTATATTCATGCCCTAACCATGCACATCTTAGGAAATTGGAAAGAGACTTGCTAATTATGGCACACCAAAATTAGAAACCTTCCTAGCTATTTTTGAGCCCAAGCCTACATTAGAAAGTAGTCCCCAAGATGTGAGCCAAGATTGGATTCTTGCCCAAACTCTGGGTATGCTCATATAAGATAAGGAAACCTTAGTGGCCCCCATACTAAAATGTGCTCACAAGTTGAGAAGGAAAGATTCCTTTTGTAAACATACCCAAATTGTTCCCCTTGTGCTCATGAAACCCTATATAAACCCCTAATGCTCTCATTTTTCTTTGTTCCAAAACAAGAGCATATTAGTCCCTCTTGACTTTCTCTAGCCCTCTTCTTGGCAACCCTTAGTTCTTGAGTGATCTTGAATTATTCTTGAGTACATTGGTGTTTAATTGAGTTTTCTTGAGTGTTCTTGAGTTGTCTTTGAGTGTCATATGTTTTGAAGAGGGGAAACTCTGCTGGAATTTCAATGATCTTCAAATCAAGGTGGAAGTGATTTCCAAAACCTTCATTTTACTTATTTAGTTTAATACCATGTTCATATATGCTTGATTTCAATTTAGTATGCATATATAGGTTTGAAGAACATGATTTTAAATTCAGATTTGCATGTACATTATGTTTGTTGATCATGAAACGATGTCATGCTTAGATTATGAATGTTTAAGTGTATTTTAAAGTATGATGCACGCTATGTGCTTATTTTCATGCTTTGAATGTTTATGTGTTAAACATGCTGAATTTATTTTATTTATGATTCATGAGTATGAGATTAAATAAAAGATCTTAGGATTAAGAACCACGTATTGTCACAGTAAACATGAGGGTCATTGTGGGTGTTTTTTTACTTGTGATTAATTCACATGGTTCAAGTCCAAAATACTTAGAATATGGGTGATACCTAAGTCCAATGAATATGGCAAAAGAAATGCCTTTTTTCTCTCCAAAGAGATATTTTGATAAAGCATCAAAAGCCTTGAAACCATTTCAATCAAATTTACAACTGTAAAGAAAATATTGTTTGAAACGCCTAATGATTTACAAATGTTTGAATTTGAATGTGTTGTTAGATTAAATTAGTAATTTCGTTGCTTGGACAAGATCCACTGGGCTATGTGCTCACCCTTCCTCTCAAGGATTTGAATCACATGAAAACTTTGATATTAGATAGGTTCTAATTTTAGAAAGTTTCTATATTTGAATGTAAAAGCATGTAGGCCAAATTTTGAATATCTATAATGTAAGACTTCTGCTAAATTTAATTTCTTCTATTAGTTTTGAGCTATGTACTCTCTTTTATTAATTCAATAAAGATTTGAAAAGTTTTCTTTTATCTCTTGTGTAGTTGTCTTATTGAGCTTTATGTATAAATTTTAGTTTAAGTATTATTGAATCTAAATGAGACATGAGATAAAAAGAATAAAAAGTTAAGTAGTGTACTCGTAAAGTAATACCCGCCCTACCTGCCTTGTGGTTGTCCAATTGAAAGTCTAGGGGGTTGGGGTGTTACAAGTGTGGTATCAAAGCCTAAGCATTAGTTGTTGGGCTAAAATTAGAAAGTCAAGCCTAGACATTAGCTATTGGGCTAGAATTAGAAAGTTTAATCTTATACCAATGGTAGTATCAGATTTAAAAAGTATTAACTCAACTAGGTTTGACTTGTGCTTTGAGTTGAAATTAGAATGCCCGACCTTCTAATTTTAAATTTGAAAATTGTTTTGGAAAATGTCTTCAAAAAGGAAACATATGTTTCAAAATATTTTGTTTGGATACAAAGACTACAAGTTGAGCTGATAGTGGGTAAGCCTTGTCTTGAGTAAAACTAAACATTGAAAGGGAGGTAGGTTATCCCACCTGAGAAAACATGGTTGCTAAGCATACTTTAGTCTCATCACCCAATCTAGAAGTTGTCCCACCAGGTTGTACAAGTGGTTTGAGTTGAAGAACACCCTTACTTTCTATAAAAGAAAATTAAAAGGTAAAAAATTAGGGCAAGGAATTGACTAGAAGTCAAAAAAGATGCCAAAGGTGGTATCTTGACTTGACAGAGCTTGTGAGTCGACCGGATTGAAACCCTAGGTCTAGGGAAGTGACCTTAGGTAGGAACATAGGTGGAATAGTGGATCAAAAGCATAAAACTTTAGGACATTGGTTAGAAACTGAAAATGTGTGAAAACATAATCTTTGTTTGGTCAGGACACGAGATCGGAAAGATTCTATATCTCTAGTTTCTATGTAGTATGGGATGCATATAAATTCAGGGGTATGGAGGAAGCCTGGACTCAGAGAATGACGGACCATGTTTGGTTAGCTGGTATGGGACAGTCAGGTATAGGGGGTTCGAGAAACCTTAGTTATCGAGACATTTGCAAAATTGTTTGGGTGTAGCAATTTTTTGAGTGAAAGTCTAAGTGGAAAGGGGTAGAATGGTATGAGACACTTGAACCTGGAAGCTTAGATGGAAGCCTAGAATTTTGCTATGCTAGCGTGAACTTTTATGATTATATGCTTGATTTGTTTATATGTATGTCATATGAAACCAAGTCATGTACCCAAGAATAAAAAGAACCTAAAAGCATAAATTGTTAGGCTACTGAACAAATTGAGAACCTAGAAACATGAATCTAAAGTCATAATAGTACGAATGCTCGACATTGACAATCTAATCGATTTGTAGACAATGTCTAAATTAAAGAGATACGCTACCAAGGCCATAACATCTGACGAAACTAAACAGCGAGAACAGGAAACGCTTGTTGGTATGGAAGCGCAAATGGAAAACATGATGAATGAAGTCACTTAGAGGGTCTTAGATTAGATCATGAGTGCACTATCTCAAATGATACCTAAGGCGGCACCACAACCATTGATACATGAACCAATTCTCACGTTGTTGCCAATGTTGATACTCGAGGTTCTGGATCATCAGAGGGCTCGGGAGAATGTAATACTCTAAAAATATTGTCCTCAATGAAAGGAAATGATTGAATTATAAGGATAAATGAGACCAATTCATTTCAAGGATCAGTTAACTAGTTTAATTGTTCAAAAATCCCCCAGGGGAATGAAAATTGAGAAATAGAAATGAAATGAAGTGAAATGAAATGAAACAAATCACCCAACTGATCTAGGCATCCGAAATTCATTTCATTGTCCAATTAAGGGTTCATTTGCCTACTATACTTCAGTGGGATCTAAATTAGGATAGAAAATAGAGAGAACCTTAGCCAAATAGAAGTTATAAATTTTTGTTGATTTCATCTGAACCCAAAAATATGTGCTAAGGTCCAAAAACCCTAGCCAAATGAAAGATATGAATTTTTTTATTAAATTCGTGTGGAACCAAAAATGTGTGACTACCCTAAGCATGTGTAAGCCACATGAGTGATAATGCCATGATCATGTACACCATGCCTTATATACACAAGTAAATCATCCATGATGGTTTAGAAACCCTAAAAGAATGATCTTATGCACACACAACTAATGATCATGTGCACCCAAACTATATGCTAACAAAAACATCCCAAAGCCCTAGCTATTTTTGACCAAACCCACATTGGAAACTAAGGATGATCATGGTCCACCAAAGTTTGATATTGTCCACCCCCTAGACGTCCAAACAAAACAAGAAAGGGAAAGGGAAAGTTTCCTAAAGCTAAAGATGCCCTAATCTTGGCCCACATAAGGGGAATGACCATCATATCCTCAATCCAAAAACCCTAGTCGTCCCTTGTGCACATGCAAACCTAATTAGAAGTTTCTAAACTTTAAAAGATCACTAATCTTGATGTCCAAGGAAGATCCAATTGCTGATTTGTGCACACTAGCCTTGGAAATAATCCAAACCGTGGACCCTAGAATGCACACAATGCCTTGATGCCAAAAAGAAAAGGTTTCCATGTTCTCTTAGCTTGATGCCCAAACAATGAAATCAAATAAGAAACTTGCCTTGTGTGCAAATCTAATCACATTTGGACGTCCTAATCTCAATGTGAAAGTACCCTAAACCCTTTTGTGCTCACACATGAAATAGAAATCATATCTTGTAAATAGGAAATCTTAATTCCCACTTGCCCAAACTATGAGCTTGCTTGCCCAAAATAATGCAAATCGTCTCCTTGTGAGTATGGAAAGAATCTCTTTTGTGTGTGTGTGTGTTGTCCAAGTCGTTCCCCCTGTTCTTGAAATTCTATATAAAGGCCCCCTTATGCTCAATTCTTCTTTGTTCTAAAGCAAGAGCATACACTACCCTCTTGACTTTCTCTAACCCTCTTCTTGGCAACCCTTAGTTCTTGAGTAAATCTTGACCTATTCTTGAGTGTTTTGGTGTTTGATTGAGTGTTTTTGAGTATTCTTGGAGTGCTAGACATTGGAAAGAAGGGAAACTCTGCTGAAATTTCAGTAATCTTTAAATTAAGGTGGAAATAATTTCTAAAATCTCCATCTTACTACTTTAGTTTAATATCATGTTCATATATGCTTGATTTTAGTTTAATATGCACATATAGGTTTGAAGAACATGATTTAAAATTCAAATTCGCATGTATGTCATGTTCGTTGAGCATAAAACCATGAAATGCTTAGATTATGCATATTTAGGTTTATTTTAAAGTATGATGCATGCTATGTGCTTATTTTCATGCTTTAAATGTTTATGTGTTAAACATGTTGAATTTTTTTTATTTATGATTCATGAGTACGAGATTAAATAAAAGTTCTTGTGATTAAGAACCACATACTGTTACAGTAAACATAAGGACTGTGGGTGTTCTTTACTTATGATTAGTTCACATAGTTCTAGTTCAAGTCCAAAATACTTGGAATATAAGTAAAACCATAAGTCCAATGAATATGGCAAAAGAAATGTCTTTTTCACTCCAAGGAGGTATCTTGATAAGAACATCAAGGGCCTTGAAACCCTTTCAGTCAAATCTACAATTGTAAACGAAATATTGTTTGAAAAGCCTAATGATTTACAAATGCTTGAATTCGAATGTATTATTGGATTAAATTAGTAATTTGGTTGTTTGAAAAAGATCCACTAGGCTATGTGCTCACCCTTCCTCTTTTATTTTTTAAGGATTTGAATCACATGAAGACTTTGATATTAGATAGGTTCTACTTTTAGAAAGTTTCTATGTTTGAATGTAAGGACATGTAGCCCAAGTTTTGAATCTCTACAATGTAAGACTTCCACTAAATTTAATTTCTTTTATCAGTTTTGAGTTATGTACTCTTTTTTATTAATTCAATAAAGATTTGGTAAGTTTTCTTTTATCTCTTGTGTAATTGCCTTATTGAACTTTGTGTATAAATTTTGGATTAAGTACTCTTGAGTCTCAGTGAGGCATGGGACAGAAAAAAAGAAGTCAAGTTGTGTACTTGTAAAGTAATACCGACCCGACCCACCTTGTGGTTAAGTCCAATTGAAAATCTTAGGGGTTAGGGTGTTACAGAGAACCTGGAGGATGAGAAATAGAAGAAGATGTTGATGGAGTTACAAAAGTTTCACCTTCCTTAGTTTGATGGTACCACAAATTGTATCACTGCTGATCATTGGTACCAAGAATTGGAGGAACATTTAAAAGTATAGAAGGTGACAGGATAACATAGAGTAGTGCTAACCACGCACCACTTCAAGGGACTGACTAGAAGTTGGTGGCGAAAGATGAAGATGGATCCTAACACAAATGTTGAAGCAATCAGCTGGAAAAAGTTCATAGAGATCTTCTACGAAAAGTTCTTTCCTGAAGCAAAACTAAGTAAGCTATAAGAAAATTTTGTTTGGCTAAATCAGAGGGACCTAATTGTAGCTGAATATGAAAGAAAGTTTACTGAATTGGCCAAATTCTTGCCTGAACTAATTAGGGATAAGAGAATTAAGGCTAATCGTTTTGAGCATGGTCTCAAGAAGGATTCTGAAAGATAGCAAGGACTTTGGGCCTAAAGACGTATAGAGACATCTTGGAAAAGGTTCTAACTCTGGAACAAGAGCACAACCTGGAACAAAGGTTGAGGGGAATGAACAAGAGGCCTAGGAATGAAAGAGATCAGGTGGCCCAAAAAAAGAACAAGAGTGGTGGGAAGGCACCACAAAAACAAGGGCAAAACAAAGACGAGTTTAAGGAGCAAGCAAAGAGACATGGATTGCGCTACGTGTGCAGGAAAAGGGGCCATAGAGCCAAAAATTGTCCGACTGCACCAGCTCAAGCTCCACAGCAACAATAGAACACTCAGGGAGGAGGTCAGAACGGTCGTCCTCAGGGTAGTCAATAGCAACAGAACACCAATCAGGGGCAGAACCAGGGTCATGGTTAGAACTAGGCCAGAATGTTTGCTGTTAAGACTTAAGAAGATCAAGTCCCTACAGTAGAAGGTACGTTCCTGCTATTCAATGTTGTTATGAAACTTTTGTTTGACTCGGGTGCCTCAAAATTGTTTATTTCTGAGAAACTAACTAATAGATTACAACTTGTGACAAAAACATTACCCATAACCTTAGATGTATCTACACCAATAGGGACCACTATTACTTCAAAAAGAATGTGCAGTTGTGACCTAAGATTTTGGGATAAACTCTTAACGGTTGATCTATGTACTTTACCTTTTTATGGCTATGATGTAATCTTAGGAATGGATTGATTAGATCAGTACTAAGCTCAAATAGATTGTCCTAAGAGACGAGTGACCATAACCCTACCTTCTGGAAAAACCTATAGAATCAATGGAGATATGCAAAGACTACCAAGGAGTCAAACCTTAGCCATGATGAACTGCTTAAGGCAGAAGAATGAGTTTGAGGAACTCTCTAAACAAGAACCTGTTGAACTGAAGAGAATCCAAGATCTACTAATGGTTAGTGAGTACAAGGACATGTTCCCAGATGACTTACCTAAACTATCACCTGCTAGAGAATTAGAGTTCAAGATTTAACTTCACCCTAGAACCAACCCTATAGCCATACCTCATTATAGAATGGTTCTAGTGGAATTGATCGAGTTGAAGTCTCAACTAGACGAGTTTCGGGAAAAAAGGCTTCATCGAGTTGAAGTCTCAACTGTACTTTTCGTAAACAAGAAAGATGGTTCCATGAGATTATGTGTCAACTATCAGAAGTTGAACCTAGCTATAGTGAAGAATAAGTACCCTATACTGAGGATTGATGACCTTTTTGATCAATTGAGAAGTGCAACACATTTTTCGAAGATTGATCTTAGGTTGGGTTATTATCAGTTGAGAATTAGAGAGTTTGACATATACAAAATAGTCTTTAGAACGAGATATGGACACTTTGAGTTCATCGTGATGCCCTTTGGTTTGACCAATACCCTAGCATCATTCATGTATTTAATGAATCGAGTGTTTAGACAATACCTTGATTTACTCTAAGTCAGAAGCTGAAAACTTAGAACACTTGCGGATAGTGTTGGAGACCCTTAGAATATACCAATTGTATGCCAAATTTAGCAAGTGTAAATTCTGGATAGAAATGGTCAAATTATTTGGTCACATAGTATCAACAAAAGGCATCTCTATAGACCTAAAAAAGGTGGAAGTTGTCATGGACTAGAAACAGCCTAAGACAGTTACAGAGATAAAGAACTTCTTAAGCCTAGCTGGATACTATATTAGGTTCATCCAAGACTTCTCCAAGCTAGCATAACCTATGACCAAGCTAACCAGGAAAGGAGTTAAGTTCAATTGGGATGAAAAGTGCAAACAATCATTCTAAGAACTAAAGAAGAGATTGACTACGACCCCTATCCTAGTCACTCTGACTCATGGCATCACTTATGTCTTGTATACGGATGCTTCACTAAGTGGATTGGGAGTAGTTTTGATGCAAGAGAAGCAAGTAGTTGCTTATGTTTTGCAAAAACTGAAGGTCTATGAGAAGAATTACCCTACTCACGACCTAGAGTTAGTAACCATTATATTTCCCTGAAGATTTGGAAACACTACCTTTATGGTGAGAAATTCGATCTATTTTCAGATCACAAGAGCTTGAAGTACATCTATACCTAGAAGGAGTTGAACCACAAGCAATAGAGATGGATGGAGTTATCAAATGACTATGATTTCCAACTACACTACCATCTAGGGAAGGCCGATGTGGTATCTAATGCCTTAAGTAGGAAGTTGAACAAATAGGACGAAGAGAAAGACCAAATGTACCAACTAATTGAAGACTTTAGGTTGTGTGTGACTCTAAATGAAAAACAAGCCTACCTCTACACCATGTCTTGCCAACTGGATCTTTTACAATAGATCATGGATGAGCAAAGGCAAGACAAATGGCTCACTAGTCTGATTGAAGGATTTAGACAAGGTAAGCGTACTGACTTTAGGTTAGATACTGAGAATACCCTAAGGCTTAGGGAAAGAATCTTTGTACCCCATAGTGGGCAAAGTAAGCAAACCATACCGGATGAGGCTCACCAGACGAAGTATACATTGCATCGAGGTGGAGAAAAGATGTACCAGAACCTCAAAAAGACTTACCGGTGGAAATGAATAAAGAAAGACGCGGCTAAGCATGTCTCTAAATGCTTAACTTGTCAACAAGTAAAAGTAGAACACTGAAAACCCTCTAGAATGTTATAACAGCTCCCTATCCCTGAATGGAAGTGGGATAACATTACCATGGACATCGTCAGTGGTTTGCCTAGGAATTAGAAAGGAGAAGACATTGTTTGGGTGATTGTGGATCGTTTCACTAAAGTGGCTCATTTCTTGCCAATCAGATCCATAGACCAAATGAGTAAGCTAGGAGAACTCTATGTGGAAGAAATAGTAAAGCTACATGGTGTGCCTAAGACGATAGTATTTGACTGAAACTCTCGCTTTACTTCTTAGTTATGGTAGAGTCTATAGAAGGAGTTGGACACTAAACTCATCATGAACACTTCTTTTCACCCTCAGACAGATGGACAGTTTGAGAGAGTTATCCAGACCATAGAAGACATATTAAGGTCTTGCGCTTGACTTTAAAGGAAACTAGAGCAAATACCTACACCTAATGGAGTTTGCCTATAACAATAGTTATCAGGCAAGTATTAAGATGGCTCCATATGAGGCTCTTAATAGAAGGCCCTGTAGATCACCAAGATGTTGGGCTGAATTGAAGATCATGTACTTACTAGGCTAGACTTGGTGGAAAAAATGAATAACCAAGTCAAACTAATATGAAAAAAGTTGGCTACAACTCAGAGTCTTCAGAAGAGCTATGCTAATAAGAGAAGGAGACCCTAAAAGTTTTAAGTGGGTGACAAGGTATTTCTAAGGATAAGTCCTCAGAAGGGCATCAAGAGGTTCAGATTTAAGGGGAAACTATCACCCAAATTTGTTGGACCCTTTAAGATACTTAGAAGAATCGTATAATGTGCATATGAGTTGGATCTACCAAACCGAATGACTTCAGCTGACAATATTCCACGAATGGATGCTAAAAAAGTATGAACTATATCCCTCTCACATCATCCACTAGGAAGAAGTAAACATCCAGGATGATGCCACTTGTGAAGAAGTAGCAATTAGAATCCTCGATCACAAGGTGCAAAACCTAAAAACTAAAGATATCCCCGTAGTTAAGGTACTTTGGAAGCATCATGGAATGGAAGAAGATACCTGGGAGCTAGAAAGCGAAATGAAGACCAAATACCCACACCTATTCACTAGGAACCCTTGAATATGTATAAATTTCAAGGACGAAATTTTTTCTAAGGAGGATAGGTTATAATTGTAACACCCTGTAACTTCGTGATCGTGTCACGTCGTGAGTGAGCATGAGATGAATGAAAATAAATGAATTTGAATCATGTACAATTTAAATACAGATGTAGACTATGCTTATGGGTAATTAAATTATTTCATAGCTCGCTCGCGCTCGCGCGAAGGCATGAGTGATGCAAAAATAAAATTAAATCATTCGATCGAAATAAATAAACGAAAGAAAAAAAGAATAAAGATAAATAAATAAATTGGGAGATTACTTATTGGTTAACGAAAGGAGATTCAATATGGAGTGATAGAAATACGGTGTGATCGATAAAAATAAATATAGTAATGTTTGGAAATTGAAAAAAAAATAGATGCGAAAAACTAATAATAATAAAGTAAATAATGAAATATATTATTAAGACATATAAACTTATAATAAGGTATATATATATAAAGCGAGTATAATGTATATATAACAAATAGACTAATATATATAATCTCATAAATTTGTAATAAGGATTAAACAAATAGTAGACATGAAAATTGGAATAAGGTTTTATACAAATTAGGATGATTAGTGGAAATAATAATGATAATAATTATTATTATTATAACAATAATAAAACGCATGCATATATATATATCCGAATTGGTGTGTGATAAGGAGAAGTGGGGAATTGGGCAGTAAAAGGAGGTAGATTGTTGAAGAAGGAGCCGGAACAGGAAGAAAAACCAGAGAATTCTGGTCGTTGGCTGAAAGACATAAATAGAAGAGGAAGAAACCAAGTTGCTATGGGAGACTACGAACAGCAGAAAAGTGGCTCAAGCTGCTACGTTCTGGTTTGGAGTCGAAAACAGAGGGATGAGTCAAAGAAGAGCAGCTAACTACTGCTGCTGCTGCTGGTGTCGCCGAACAAGGAGAACAGAGAACGAGAAAGAAGGAGAAGCCGAAGAAGCAAGAAGAACTTGCTATGCAACAGAGGATTGAAGGCAGAAGCTGCTGCTTTGGATGGAAACAAAGCAAGGGACGATGGTTGGGAATGGGGATTAAGCCGAAACGATGGAGGAAGGAAGAAAGTGTGTATGCTGCTGCTGCTGCTTATCGAGGAAGAGAAATAAGGTGCGGTTTGCTCTGTTGGTAGGAAAAGAGGAGGACCGAGCGCTGGTGATCAGTGAAACAAGAACAGGGGTGTCGTGTGGTTGAGTGACTGCCATGGTGGGTGTGTTTGGACAGACTGAAAGAGAAGATGAAGAAGAAGTTATAGAGAAGAACGGACTGCCACGGGTGTGTAAAAGCTGGATTGAGCATGCTGGACCGCGGGGATTAAATTGAGAAACCCGAATTCATACTAAAAATTATGGGTTAGAATTGTAGAACATAGCACAATGGGAGCTGTGTGGTTGAAGGCGATCGTTGGAATTCAATGGTTGAGTTCGGTTGCAAGAATCTCTTTCATTCTTGGGGACGTTTGATAGCTGAAACTGAGGTGAAAAAGGTTCAAACTTCTGGTTTTTGATCGTGAAAACAGAGTTTGGAGATGTATTCGAAACTGGTTTTTAGTTTGTCTTAGTGCATCGGTTAATAGGGGGAAATTGGAGCAGTAGCTGATTGTAATGGAGTTGTGACCGTTTTGTAGAAGTTGAATGGAACAATGACTGGTTTTGAAGATCAAAATTTTAGATTCTTGATTGTTCGGTCGGCTACTGTAAACAGAGAGGTAAGGAAGTTATGAAAATCTTGATCAATGTTATTATAGTATGTTTAGTCAATAACTAAATGATAGTATAGTCACCCAAATTAATATGAATTAGGACCTAGTATAGTATAAGTGAACTGATATGAATTAATTAGAACAAAATTTGGATAAACCTACCCATCTTATAATGATAAAATATTAAGGTTTGAAGAACAAAACTAACACATGGATGTTTACTTATTTATTTATCTAATTTAAGTATTTAAATTAATATCATTTAATTAAGTAGTTAAGGATCTAAATTTAGGAAATTAAATGAACGAAAATTATTAAATTGACACTCAACAATAATCATAGCAAAACTTTATTAGTAGGAAAAGCTTTGAAATTTCAATTATGAACGAGACTAACAGATTTGACCAATAGAAGTCTTATTTTGTTCGTAATTATATTAAATATGATATTAATAAAATTTTTATATTACAACGATTAAGTTTCAAAGTCCTCCAGTTTCCTCTTCTTGGACATGATCTCCTTCATAAACTTTGCATAGTTGGGCATTTGTTGCAAAACTTCAGCAAATAGAATGTTTATATAGATCTTTTTAAACATATCCAAAAATTTCGCAAATTGTTCATCCATCTTCTTGAGTAATGATAAGATAAATCAATTAATAAGTAATAATAAAATAAAATATCGTCTCGACTAAAACCAACCAAATTCGACTGGCTTTAAAAACGCTAACACCGTTTATTCCCTGGCAACGGCGCCAAAAACTTGTTAGCAATCTCGCAAGTGTACAAGATCGCAGTAGTAATATTCGGTAAGTCTGGGTATCATCCTCAGGGAACAAGGGTTGCTTGTAATTTTTAATACTAGAGTTACTAATGATCACAGTTTTATCAAGACTAGATTGAATGTGATTCAATTAATTTCGAAACTAGAAATCGTTTTAGACAAAGATAATAATAATTTTGAAGAATTCAATAGAAAAGCATGTCTAGGATAATGAGTGTCGCCGCATAGTTTGCAAATCTTCGTTGTACTTATGAATTAGCTAATCTAAGAGTTATAGCATCAATGATTGAAACCCTTTCTCAAGGTGTTTCAACACTCACTAGATTTGTTTCGTCAAACCCTCTCCCAAGGCGTTCACTTGATAATCTATGTGTTTATTCTAACAATCCTTGTGCAACTCCCTAGATTGGTCAACAATATCCTGATCAATCAACTGGTCTAGGTCTAGATTGTGATATCCATCTTTTAGGCTTCTCTCCTGAGATAGACTAAGAGATTAATTTCAATACATCTATGGCCAGTAGACATAAGGCTTTAAGTCTACACAACAAGGAATATAATCTATAACCCAACAACTACAAGTAGATATTACAAACCATGCTTTGAACAATCACATCCCAGAAAATAAAACTGATTAGCTCGACATGAATGTAAACGGAATCATAGAATTAAATTCAAATAAGTAATACATACTCAAATCTCTTAACAATCTTCAAAAATCAATAAAAACCTAGTCTTTCATGCCCTCATAGCCGTCACAGTGTTGTTTTCTTCAATCCTCCCTCCTTTGACTCTAAATACCCTCTTCTATTTATAGTCCCGCACTAAAAAAACCTAAAAAATACAAAAATCTCGCTATACAATCGAGTGACCGCGATCATTGAATTTGATGTCAAAAACCTAGATTTCGTGCATTTTGTCCACCGCGGTCTGTCAAATTTTTGTGCCAACCACATTCTGGTGACCGCGGTCTCCAGTTTATGGACCGTGGTCACCAGTGTGTTATTAACTGGTTCTATTCTTCTGTTCTGACTACAATCTTCAGTTCTTGTACCGCGGTCTTCTGGTATTTTCTCTTGATTCCATCTCTTTTATGTCTTCTTTTGATGCATTCTTTGTGTGTATAAACCTGTATCCTGTAATACATGCAAATTCCTTTCCCAGACATTATTTTCTCATAGAAGAATATCAAAACTATAAAAAAAACAAGGCTTAAATGTTATTAAACAATGTAATTCCTAACTACATGCAACTATTGCTAATTATACAATTCTTTACTTATATTTTCTCTTATTTCCTATAAAATGCATCATTTTGCCTATTTTAACGTTAGTTTACTATGCAACTAACAAATACCCCCAAACTTAAACTATTGTTTGTCCCCGAACAATAATTTTATTCTAAAGTTAACACGTCATGCCATATAGAATTCAAATTCTTTTTCACTCATCATTGTAACCTCAATTTTCCATTCCCATAACTTATGACTCATCAACACTCCCTTATGGACATTTAGTTTGTCTAGATTTTTAGTTCATCCTATATTCTTCCTTAACTTCACCCTCTCATCTGTCAGTATCTCAATCCTCTTCGACTTTGTAGGTGATTTGTGGGTACCATTCCACTCACAAAATCATTTCCTAATACCTAAGTACACAAACCCCTTCAATTCTCTCATCTATCTATCTTCTGCTCAAGTCAAACTATAATCAGGATCAGTGGTCTTTCTTTTAGGTTGTAACGTGACTTGGCTCATGGTACAAGTGTAATAGGAATTTAAATTTGACTCAGGTGTACACTCATAGCAATAATAATAACCTAATTTGTTTGATTTTCTTAATATAGCTTGAGCATTTCTTTCCATCCTTTATTTTTCTCGTTCATGCTCACAACCATGTCTTCATAACTTCCCCCAAACTTATTTCAATGCATGTACTCCAAATTGTACTCATATGTACACTCACACAGAAGTCAAAAGTTCAGCTATCATTGAAAATACTGAAATATTAAGAAAATAATTATAACTTTTTTTTTCTTTTCTTTCTCTTTTTTTTATTGTATCATAGGTAATCTGACACAAAAACTGAAAATATATGTATTTCAATGTGTAGCATCCCCTCCTTCTTTCTCATCATCAAAATAGGCAATATTAAAACCATGAGTGCACACAAATAGGTTTAACTGAAATATTCACAAAAGGATAGAGTGTTTGTATAATGTTTAGGTTCATAACAAGAAAACAGGCTATAAGGCTCAAAATTGGCTACAAAGGATTATAAATGCTAGGACCGGCCTTTAGGCTATGACTCAAACAATCATGGCCTACTTCATTTTCCTCCTATAGTCATTCCTAAGCAGTGTTCAAGACGGATTTGATTATTTTGAGAGTCTGTGGAAAATTCATTCCGCTTATGGTTTGGTTTCTACTCCTCACTTTCTCAGTCTTCAGAGTCTCAATCTACCTAAGACTACAGAGATCTGTTAAGGTCAAGTTTCAAACAAACCAAGCACACAGACTGTTTGAAAGTACCATAATTCTTTGTCTTGTCATACTAGAGGAATTTTTAATTTCAAAGGTTACTCAGTGAAAATTTTCAAAAATATGGCATAACTCTAGCCTAAATGACATGTATATGTTCATGTCCTAACTAATGTGCTCATGATTTGACACTAATTAAATAATCCTAATTTCTAAATATCATGAGATACTATACCTAGCTATGCATGTGATATGCCAAAAAGATACTTAGTTTATAAGTATTAATGCACACAAAGTATGTAAAAAAAAAAATAATAATAATAATTAAACCTGTCATGAACTTGACTTTGACTTTGAAGAAGAATTTCTTCAATGCACACCCCCAAACTTATTATGTGCCTTGTCCTTAAGTGCACATAGAGATGTAAACATGGGCGAGGTAACATAGCACACATGCATTCAAAGAAAACGAAAAAGAAAGAATTAGTCTGAAAATTATGGCAAAATATAGAGTAGTATTGATTAGTGAACGCACAGTTAGAGATAATGCATGATCAGAAGAAAAAGAAAAACATAGGAATCAAGAATATACAAAAGTGTGAGTTTCCAAAACAGATGTAAGAAAAGCAAAATAAACATCAAAACCATGGTGCTCAAAGATCTACACCAAAGACTTCATCTTTTGTAATGAAGTCAGTGTAAGAGGCACCACCAACAGCAGCACCATCATCATCATCATCCATATCATGAGGCTGGGGCTACTGCACCAGAGGAACACAACACGCCATTTCCATGTAAGGCACGACACAAGGGGGAGGAGGAAAAACTGCTGCCATATCCTAGTCCTTACGGTGCATCCACTCTATCATATATGCCATCCAGTGCATCATAGTGTGCTCCGTAGTCGATAGAGGAGCAGCCACGACTGAAGAAGACTGAGGGGCATCCTCTGGGCGTGTAGAAGCGAAGGCAGGAGCAGTAGCTGGTGGAGGGGACTCATTAGAGGGCCTACGCCTCTTGGAAGCTAAGGAAGTGAGCATCTTCACCGCTATATGGTCCTTCATCTTCAATAACAGCTCTGTCTTGTCCCAAGCAACCCTTGCTCGTCTGCATAACTCAGTAATCAAGGTAGGATGTGGCAGACTGGCATTTGTCTTGTCAATAGCAGATCTGATAGAGCTAGAGATGATTATCCCAATATTGATTGGGAGTCCCTTCATGATACAGTACACTAGCACAACTCTCTCAATAGTAACTCGATTAATAGCCAAGGAAGGAAGTAAATTAGCACAAACTAGATATAGCCAAACCTTAGCCGGGGTCGTGAATGTAGTTTTCATCAAATTCACGGGCATGTTGTTGTAACAGATCCATGAAGCCCCATCAACACACAAAGTCTTCAATATCACATCCGGGTCAAACCTTGGTAAAAGGTTGTAGTATTCGTCCGGAGTGTCTGCCAGCAAGCCATACAGCTCATTAATCACTGCTGCATTGAACGGTACCCATTTGCTCCTTACCCAAACAGATGTACCTTCTCTATCTAGGGCATTAGCATAGAACTCTTGTACTGTAGACACCACTGTATTGCCCGGTGCTCGAATCAATTTGTTCCAGTTGCGGGCAGCTATAACTGTATCAATTCCCAACTCACACTCCTCATTCATTAGCATTATTCCCCTCCCTGGAATCAGATGCCTATTGGAACGGATAATAGTTAGTCTTTGTTTAGCATTCGCAGTCCGGAATCGATTCTTGTCTGATGGAGGAGGAGGAGGAGCTTGTTGCTTGCCCTTAGAAGCCGACATTTTCATTCTTGGAGGCCTATAATCACAGGATTAAAAGCAAGGAAAACAACAAGATTCATATATAATAACACATCAACCATTCAATGAAAACATCTCAACATATGGTTCTATTACATGGTCTAAGTGTTATAGCATCAAGCTCATTCAATACGCATGAAACATTGAATCTTGTATTGGTTTGGATGATGAATGACATACACAATTTCATGAAAAGTCACCTCATTTCATGAAACAACACACCTAAAGCATTAAATTATTCATGAATATGGATGTGAGCAACTCTTAGTGCATAAATGAATCAAATAAGTGGCATTTCTAAAGTCAAGAAGAGAATAAAATGAGTCATTGATCAAGAATCACCATGAAAGCATTCCTAAATCATTTCAAACCATCTAAACATTCCTACATTATCAAAACCCTTAAACACATGCAAGAAACTAATGAGAAATCAAGGTAAAACACTTACATTTTGACTGAAAGAGGATGAAAAGCTTTAAAACTTGAAGAAGAATCCCAAAAGCCACACAAAATCTCGAATTTTCAACACAAAAGTGAGCCAAATGACCGCAATCCATGCTTTAAAAGACGCATGGACCGCGGTCTTACTTTATGGACTGCGGTCCATGTACCTTTTTTATGTAGTTTTCAAACAATACAAATTGGTGACCGCGGTCCACAGTTTTTCACTGAGAGTGAGGACCACGGTCATCAGTATGATGTGCAGAATCATTGTTCTGTGGACCGCGGTCAGTGAAATTGCTTACATTGGTGACCGCAGTCTTTGTGTTTCCCTACAAAACTGGCATTCTGTGGACCGCAGTCTTTAGATTAAGGACCACGGTCTACAGTGTTATATTTTGTGTATTCTATTTGTGACCGAGGTCAGCATATCATGGACTACGGTCTACAGTTTTATGGACTCTTTTTAGTCAATTGTAAGTGTATAAACACAATTTCTCTATGAAAACTAACAAACTTAACTCAAAAATATAATAATGCAAACTCCTAAGGTGGGTTGCCTCCCACTTAGCGCTAAGTTTAACGTCGTTAGCTCGACGAGGATACGCTGCTTCAATTGTTGAGGAGAATCGTCTCTACCATTTGTTTTTGACCACTGTAGAAAATCTTCAGTCTTTGGCCATTCACCTTAAACTTGTGACCATCCACCAGGCTTTGCACCTCTACTGCTCCATACGAGAAGACTTGAGTTACTAAAAATGATCCCGACCATCGAGATTTAAGCTTACCCGGAGACAAACGGAGTCTTGAATTGAAAAGGAGTACTTGCTGCCCAGGTTTGAACTCTTTTTTCTCTATGATTCGATCATGCCATTGCCTCACGCGCTCTCTGTAGATGATGTTGTTCTCAAATGCTTCTCTGAGAAACTCTTCAAGTTCTACGAGCTACAGCAACCGATTTTCTCCACAAGCCTTTGCATTGAAATTTAACTTCTTTATCGCCCAATAGGTTCTGTGCTTTAACTCGCAAGGCAAGTGACAAGATTTCCCATACAGTAATTGATAAGGAGACATACCTATGGGTGTTTTAAACGCTGTTCTATAGGCCCACAATGCATCATCTAACTTGAATGCCCAGTCCTTGCGGTTTGTACCCACCATTTTTTGCAGAATCGACTTGATTTCCCAATTAGACACTTCAGCTTGCCCGTTAGTTTGAGGATGATAAGGTAGGGCTACCTTGTGCCTCACTCCATACTTAATGAGAAGGTTGTTGAAGACTTTGTTGCAACATCACTCACAATGGCTCTAGGAGTGACAAAACGAGAGAAAATATTTCTTGTAAGGAATTTAAGGACTACTCGTGCATCATTCTTTGTTGTGGCCACAGCTTCCACCCACTTGGAGAAATAATCAACTACTAACAGGATGTATTGCTTGCCATCAGATGGTGGAAATGGCCCCATAAAGTCAATGCCCTACACATCAAACAATTCTACTTCCACAAATGATGTAAGAGGCATTTCATTCTTCCTGAAAATGTTTCCTTGCTTCTGACATGCTTCACAAGTCTTGACAAACTGATATGCATCTTTTAACATGCTTGGCCAATAAAACCCACTCTCAATGACACATCTAGCTGTTCTTTGATGGCTATAGTGACCACTATAAGGTGAAGCATGGCAATCATAGAGAACTTTGTTAATTTCATGATCAGGAATGCAACGACAAATCACCTTATCAACACACCTTCGATAAAGAAAAGGATCATCTCAAAGATAGAACTTACTTTCGTGTATAAAATGTTTTAACCGACTCTGAAATAGATCTGGTGGTGTTACACCTGTGGCTTTGTAGTTAGCAAAATCTGCAAACCATGGAAGGATGTCATTTGCTGCCAAGAAACGCTCATCCGGGAAGACCTCCACTATCCCCTTTGAATCAAGATTTGCTTCATTTGACAAGCGAGACAAGTGATCAGCCGCAACATTTTCTGTACCCTTCTTGTCTATTACTTCAATATCAAATTATTGCAGAAGCAAGATCCACCTTATTAATCTTGGTTTGGCATCCTTCTTAGCAAACAACTGTCTGATTGCAGCATCGTCGGTGAAAAGTTTGACATGTGAGCCCACAATGTATGATTTGAACTTGTCACAAGCAAAAACAACAGCTAGCAACTCCTTTTCACTGGTTGTGTAGTTCTTTTGAGCATCATCTAATGTTTTGCTTGCATAATAAATGGCTCTGAACATTTTATCACGCCTTTGTCCCAAAACTGCTCCTACTGCATAATTGTAATACCCCAAAATTTTGTAAATTAATTTCAAAAATTTTAATAAAATTTTGGGTGCAAATTGTGGGTTGGCACAAAAAAAAAGTATATTAGAGATATAGAAAAATTAAGTAAATAAGACCTTAATTTGATAATTAAATGAAAATTAAAGTTTAATAGAATTAATTATGAAATTTAAGGAATTGCTTAAGAAATAAATAGAAATAAAGTATTTACACATATTGGCTAATACATAAATGAATAAGGTGTGTATTAGTATAATAAATGTTAATACTACATATTATGGGAATATGTACATAGAAAAAGTTATATAATTAAATAAAAATGTAGTATACATGTATTTATTAAAAATAAACAAAGTATTTTATAAATATTAATTTATAATTACATAAATTATTATCTGAAAATGAAATAGGAAATAAATAAAAATACATGAAAATGGTAAATATGGACTATTTAATTAAAGATGTTAAAGAAATGGAAAAATATCTAATAAATACAATATTAAATAAATTAGAAAGGAAAAAATATTAGCAAATCATTAAAATAGAAAAGAATATACAAGAATATCAAGTTTTTATCAATTAGGAAGGTCTCATTGGCAAAATTCGGACAATAACATTATTAGAAAGCAATTTGGTAATTAGAAACTGCATCCAACGATCCAAACTCGATCTGTCCGATCCAACGAATGAGATCAAAGCCCTAAACAACGTCTAGGAGCACTGAATCACCAAGATCTGACGGTCTGCAATCAACACGATCGATCCAACGGTCCAGATCGAGGCGCATAGCATCGATCGCGAACGAAAATCTGAGTACTACACTCAAGGCAAATCCGACGATTCAGACACAACTCGTTGATCGTGAACGATGAGGCGCTCGAAGTTGATCCAACGATCATGATCAAATCCACCAAATCCGATGACACACAACGCACACGCGAAAACGAGTTCGCGATCCAGTGGCGCGATCGAGGACAATCCGAGCGCTGAGATTCGAGGATCCAACTTCGTGATCGATCCGAGATCCGCATGCGAAACTCGATGCAAATCCAACAACCCAGAAAGATGCCTTCCGATCCATCGCAAACCGAACGTCGCACTCGAGGATGATCTGACGGACCATGCAGATTTCGTTGATCTCGACCGTGATCTGTTGATGCGCTCGAGAATGATCCAACGCCTAAGATCGAACCCGCCTGATCCAACGGCCAAAGATCCATCTGCAAAAATGAATTCGTGATCTGTTGATGTGATCAAGGAAGATTCGACGGCTGCGATTAAGCTGCTCTGATAAATAACTGAAAATCCGAAATTAAATCTGAATAAAATCAGAAAAAAATCCAAAAAAATTTCTATAACTTGGTTTTCCAATTCCAAACCAACTTGCTAATTTCCTATGCTTGGGGGGCACGAAATTTTGAAGAATTGGTAAGTTTCCAGCACAAACTTGCCATTCTATACACCTTTGAAGCCTATATAAACCCCTCCCATGCTCACAAATCAACTCATCCCAAGCAACAAGAG
>JAJIYU010001693.1:0-34091 GCA_030144865.1 Tinospora cordifolia
AGTAACTTTAATGAAAAATTGAGTAAACGATATATTTAAAAACTTTTTCAAAAATATTGGCGAAATATAAGTAACAATTGATGAGGTACAAATAGTTACACTCATATATATATATATATATATATTCTTATTCATTTTCTTCTTTCAAAATAAATATTGGGTCAAGCTATAACTATTCGTATTTTTAACATTGAGTCGACAGGTTTGACATATATTTTTATATATCAATAAATAAATTATAAATAAATAATAAATAATTTTACAAAAATACATAATTTTTATAATAATTGTATTGATTAAATAAAAATAAAATAAATAAATAATGATAATAATTATTTCATGAGAACTGAAAAAAAAAATGAATGATATATATATTGAGTTGGAGAGGTAACTTGAGCAACCATTGTTGACTCTTCTTGCATTAATGTTGCATGGGACCCACCTCCAAAACTTTCGAGTTGCTCATCTCATTTTGCTCATTTTCCATCTTCATTCACTCGTTCAAGAAAGGAATGAAAAAAAAGGAGAAGGAGAAAACATAAATCAAGGAAAAAAAAAGAGGGGAAAAAAAAAAGAAAAAAAAAAGAAAGAAAAAGAAAGAGAAAAAGAGAAGAAAAAAAGGGAAAGAAAAGAAAAAAGAGGAGCTACCCATTTTTTAGGATCCAATGCTTTAGATAATTTATTTTTACCTATTTTTAATTAAGAATTATTATAAAAATTGTAAATTATAGTTTTATAATGTAATTTTTAATAAAGGCATTAGTTTATTATGTAACACAAAACTAAGATATATATATATTTTTTTGGAAATAAAACTACACAATACATTTATCATTGTGTCAAGATTAATGAGTAGAATATAGATAAGTAAATTATTTGTACTCATTTAATAATGTATATAGGGTAATATAATATTAAATAATAGAAAAAAATGCTAGACTGGACCCTTAAAGAAAAAGGAGGGTGTCAAGTTTATATACCGGACCCTTTAGTCATGACATATTAGGCTGCTATAATTTTACATGAATGATTTGTGTACTATTCATTATTGCATTTTACTTGAATACTTGTAATGTTGTCTATTGCATTACATATAAAATGCTAGACTTAAGTAGATATATCTGTTGCTACTCATTTGGCTCACATGGATATCGTGCTCACTACTCTTAACATTTCAGGTCTGTCCAGTATGAATAAGGGGAAAGGCGTGTAGTACACGTGATCTTTTACAACCTATTTCAGTAGGTTGTTTTTTTATTTTTCTATTTTGGTATTTTAAATTAGTATGTATAAGTTTTGAAAAAATATATATATAAAGTTGAATTGGACTTTGTAATGTAATTAATGTTAAAGATTTCTGCTATTGTTACATTATTTCACTTAACTTATTATTGTTGCACTCTAAATACTATAAATGTTTTGATAGTAAGACTTAACAGTAGTCAACAAGTTTGACTGAGGAGTAGACTTGTCTGACTATTATTGTCACAACCCACTTCGTAAAAGTGATATCACGACCGACACATAATACCATATACGCTACACCTACGTATATAATACTATCTCAGCCTCTTACATTCAATACTACTCAATATCCAACAAAAATTTCGACAAAGTCTCCCCTAAAATTTTGACTTATCCTAATAAATTTGTTACCTAATAAACACATTATCAATCCACAGTTCACAACAAATAATACTAACCCACAAGCTTTTATTAACCATATCTCGTAGTTCATAATTTACAAAGTTTCACTCTTAACTAGTATAACCATATCCAAATCCCTCTAATGAAATTACATATACAGTGATAATTATAATTATACAAAAGTACAAACCACACCAAATACTTAAACCTACGCACCCAGTAGTGACTGAAGAGTCAACTATCCTTCTTATGCTAGTTTCTTCCATTTCTTATCTATTTCTAAAATATTAAAAATAATAAGTGAGCTACAATATACCCAGTGAGTAATCTTTATCAATGACATTTAGATGCATTTAAATAATTGTGCAAAAAACCAAATTAGATAAAACATTTAAATTCATCATGCACATTTAAACCATATATACATGCATTCAAAATAGTGTTCATGATAGTTTCAATGCTTCATTTAACAAAACATATGCACATCTACATCTTTTAGAAATAGAGTCAATCTCACTCCTTGTCTGGCCTGGACAATAGTAGACTGTACCTTTAATTATCACCCACTCCACAACCATTTTGAAGATTATCACATAGAGAAAGACTGATACTTCTCATGGCTCAATCTCACATGGATTATCATATAAGAAGTATTATTCTCCAGGGCTCAGTCCATCGAAATAATATCACATTTTAGATATCTTCTTGCAAATCTAAAACACGTTGCCGTGTAAATACAGTTTATGAATTTCAAATCAAATGCAACCAATGTCAATACAAGTAGCATGCTTATATTCAAATCATTTTCGCATTTACAATGTCATATAAATAACTAAGATAAAGAAATACTCACAGATTATTAACAGCATAACCCGCTGGATACGTATTTCACTTTCTGCTATAATACTCAGTCTCTCCCAAATTTACCGTAAAGTCCAGTAATATATAATCCATCATTTCATATATATTATATATTTTCATTTGCATCAATTCTAATTTTATAAAAATCCTAGTTTTGACATAATATCACCATTCATATAATGTCAAAAATGATTGCTACTCACCAAAATTGTTGTCCAACCAAGTTCCAATATCCACTTCCAAAATTTAGGTTCTAATGTACCAAAATCAACCTATCACAAAACAATTTATATCCACAAATCACAATTAATTCATTTTTATAAAAATTTCTAACCATATTTAATCTCATACGTGTATTAAATAACACGTATGACTGTGTATTAGCTCAAATATTCTCAATAACCTTTAAAATTAATTTCCTGCTCCAAAATCATATTTTTACCACAGGAAATAAAATAAATAGGCTTTCAGATCCTATTTTTCTATAATTTTTTTAAATTTTCATAAATAATTCCATTGATCAATTATTCACCAAAAATTCATTTGATATTCAAAATTCACAAATTTGGTATCGATAAATTCGTATTTTCATTATCATCATTCCTATAGGTCTCAATCAGAGTTTTATTTGAGTTTAACATACTCAAAAGCCTATCCAAAAGTTATAAAACTTTGGGTATTTATTTTAAAATCTACAGGATAAACTAGCACAATCTAACCACATATCTGATATCTACTTATTACCAGAAGTGTTTTGATATAATTTTTGTTGAGTTTTACTCACTGTAGAAAAATACTCCATTTTTTAGTACAACTATAAAACACTGTCTACAATAAAAATTACACCCTTGGGATTGTAGTACTCGGCTTATATAGCATTTTGTAACAAGAATTTGATAAATTAGCTTACATGCGTGTCGAATCTCGCGAGAAAATCAGATTTTCCCCTGTTTTCTTTTCCTTTCATTTTCGTTCTCTACAGTGCGATGTTCTGGAGGTGAAAAACAAAATAATCGAATTGAAGGCAAAAAGAGAAGGAGCAACCTTCATTTCTTTTATACATTGTGGGTTGCCAATTACTCAAATACCCCAAATTACTTAGCCTACACATATACATGTTTTGTAATTTCACCTCCAATCCGTGACCACACACACCACCATAAGCTCTCATATCCTCCACTTTTATTTCATGCCTTTTTGCCACCCATCATATTGATTTGTTTTTTTTTTTTCCACTACACCACTAGATATATAATATATTGTATTTTTTTTTGTTTTTTTTTCTAACTAACCTACCCACTAATTAGTATATTTATTTTCAATATTAGTATGTTCCCTCATTTCTCTCCATATATTTATTTATTTAATTATTTTCTCTAATAACTACTTTAATCATCCAAATCACATATGTATATTGAACCCATTATTTAATTTAATTAATTTGTAGACATTATTTAGTTTAATTAATTTATATACGTAATGTATATTTATAATATATGTATATAAAATTAACACGTACGTACACACGTAGTCCATACAAATACGTGTATCTATACACATTTATCGTTATTTAAATTAATTTATATGTTAAATTAAAATATAGGGTGTTACAATTATGCTGGTCGAACTGCCCATATGAGGTTTCAAAAGGGGTCTCAACATGTTATATAACTGCTTTAATTCAATTATTGTATGATTTGTCACCAAAAACATTTAATTAAGATCTTAAACCACATACTAGGGCATTAAGAGTATCGTCGTTGGTATATCCCAACCTAAAGAAGTAACTAAGGGTTTCGTTGTGGGGGTTGTTAGTTGAGTGAAGACTTTACCCGTAAGATAGGGCTTCGAATTAAAGTTGTTATTCCGAACCTAACGGGGGATATAAAGGGAAAAGTCCTTTTAGTCTTAATGTCAACAATAAACAAGAAAGTGCTTAAATCACCTACTATACGAACGTGTTTTGACATTCTTAGTTTGTTTGATTAAGATAATGAGTTAAATGTTTAGAATGATCCATTGGACGCGTAAGCTCACCCTTCCTCTTTAATATTTCAAGAAATTAAATATCAAGGCTATTTGGGAGATGTTTAGGTCATTTTATTTCATTGTAGGGCGTGTTGGCCCAAAACATTTTTTTTAATTTTGAATTTATGTTCCGTTGTATTAAATAAAAAGCCTATGTACTTTGAAGTTTGAATCAATAAATGATTATAGATTTTATTTCATTGTAATACCCCAAAAGTCTATAAGACTTCCACATCAATGGTGAACAGTAAAAATAAATAAATTAATTAATTAAATAAAAATAATAATATGATACTCAAAAACCATATAGAATAAGTCCAAATAAATTTAAAATAAATATAAAAATGATATAAATTCGAAAAGCATGAGAAATGGTAAAGAAAAGACATAAAAAGTCAAAATTTCATTGTTATCACGGTGAACGGAAGTGATGACTGTGGTAATCCTAGACAAACCCAGAAAATAGAAAGCAATACATCGCCCTATCTACCATGGTAATTCTATGGTGACCGCGGTAATCACTGGAGAAAACCCAAAAATGAGCCAGGAGCATTGTCTTGGTTACCGCGGTCACTGATGCGGTAATACCGATGATCGCGGTAATACGTTGTCTTCTATAAAAACAAAATGTTTGTGCAAAAACCATAGATATAGATTTCTTGTGCCATGAACCACAATTTTCTCTCCGAAAATTCTCACTAGGCTTTCCAATCTTGTTTCTTAACTTTTCTTTTGAGTTCAAAGGGTGGTTTGAGCTTATTCAAACCATTATCTACCATTCTTAAGCTTAGATTCACCAAGAGCAACATCAACAAGGTGGATTCGAGTTGAGATAAGGTTAGAAATGTCTTGTGCTAAGGTAAATCACGAAACCCCACTTTGAGATTTTGTTTTCATAAAATTTTAAATCATTTTTCTTAAGTGTAAATTGTTTTCCTTAAGTTGATGTGTGTTTAAGACTAATGTCCATGTATTAAGGTGTTAAACACATCTCGTCGATTTCAACGACCGCGACAATGCGCATTGCTATGGTAACTCGTCGTGTACCCAATCTTTTCGTTTCGGCCTTGGGTACATTGTGGAATACCAATGCAAATGACACAAATGAAGGATTTTGACTATGTTTGGAATGCCTTAGACTCACATTATCTTAGTATAAAAACCTCATAGATTGAAGATCTAAAGTGTGCACGGCAAGGGGCAAAGGGCACAAGAAAAGAAATACAAAGTGGGTGAGATTTCCTTGCTCACTAGTATTATTTAAATTTTAAATGCATAACATGATGTTTGGTTAGCTTATTAGGCATTTATAAGCATGCTAGGACTTACTTGATTGATCTTAATTGAAATGGCATAATGTTTGGTTTATTTGTGTTATAACATGCATAGATAGATATTTCATGCCTTGATATCCATGAGTGGTCAAACATACTTGATTTGTTTACTTTAAGATGTTACGTATGATGACTATGTGTGAATTGGAATGGACTATACAACTAAAGAAGATAAAAATTAAGGTTAATAATTACACGTACTGGGGCAATGACTGGCTTTTGATAGTCATCGTGGGTGTCTGTACTCAAGCTGATTGCGACAGCTGATTATGTTTTCGGACAGAGAGTCACTGTGGACTTCCATGCTTAGATCGTGGTCCCGAAAGGTAACCGACCCTCAGGGCATTACCCCCGGATTCACTCCTAGACAACACGGGGACATTGAGAGTAGGGCTCTTTCGATTTTACGTATGGCAAAATAACTAATATAGTGTTTGAAACGCCCTAATGTAATAAAAGTGTTTGCATGTCTTATATTCTGGTTTGTATAATGCTAGCGATATGTAGGAATGATCCATTGGGCTCTCAAGCTCATCCCATTATTTCATTTTAGGTAATCATTGATATTGTAGGAGTAGATCAACCACAAAAGGTCGTCTTTTTGGTCGATGCCTCACTGGGAGGTTGTCACAATTTTTAGTTTCTTTTTCGTTTAATGTTTTATTATCATTTTATTGTAAATAATTTGATCTGAGCATGAACCTGCCTCTTTTAAATTGTTTTACATGTAAGTTAAATATTTTCGGACTTTGACCAGTTGGGCCATGTTTATACCTTCGTACTATGCATTAGAAATGATTCTAAAATGTTTATCCACTGAAAAGGGTTTCTTTTGGTTAAATATGCTTTTCACTATGGGTTTTGTAAGTATTCAAAACTGTTGCATGCATTTTCTTAATGAATCTCATTTTATTGAAAAAGGAATCGACATTTTAATATTAATTGTGTATTTTAAATTGATTTTATGACTTATTTGAAAGAGAGGTTTCAAAACATGAGATAGACAAATGAAAACGAATCACATGTGGCCTCTGACTCTCGACGAACAACCCGAGCCTAGTGTTTCCTGCAGAATGGGCATGCATCGTCTTCGCTTGTGGCCTTGATGACTCATCGCACGGATAGAGAGAAGGAAACTAGGAGTCAGAGTGTCAAATTCATAGTAATAGAATAATTTTTCATTAAATATAGGTATACATAGTGTATATAAAAAAGTACACAAGAAGTTTCTTAGATTTGAGACTTGAAAAGGAAAAAGGTTAATGGAACATGGGTCTGCCTCCCAGGCAACCCAACATCCAAGAAAAGAAAAGAATGAGGGCAACGTGAGTAATTGTGCCCTCAGAGCCGCGTGGGCTGGGGGAATGGGAGGCGAGGTTTTACATTCCATGTTCATCTTTATCTTTCTCTTCCGTCTTTGTTTCACACTGCAACTACCATCATCATCAAAGCCATCTTCATCTTCTCAACTCGACCAACCCACGCCAACCCGACCAAACCTCAGGTTGGGCGGGTTGGGGTCTTGTATCACCTGGTCAGGTTGGGTGATTATGGATTTCATCACCCGACCCGAACTGATCTGTTTTCATGCCTAATTGATAGTAATGATTAAATTTACATGTGTATATTATAATTATATTTATTAATTTGAATTTATTATGTATATTCTTGTTGTATGTGATTTGAATATTGTGAAGAAATTGAAAATATATCAAATTATTTAAAAAGAATTGATACAAAATATATTAAGAAAACAAAAATGTGTCAGACCTTGTATATCAAAAAATTTTCAAGTAAAGTTCTTATTCATTAACCAAATTATATTACAAAAGTTTTATAATTGTTTTATATGGACAAAATCCATCCATTAAGTTCCTCAATGGTAATTAAGTTACTTGAACTTGATAGAAACCATTTCATTTTCATAAGTTATATCTTAATGTTGTCGATGAACAAGTGGTATGAGTCTATATTTTTCTCGAGAAAAATAACATTAAAGTTGGTTAAATATACAAATACAAAGTTTTTATATTTGTACTTATGATGATATTACAATATCATGATGACTTGTGAAGCAAACAATGGTTGCAACTTCTTTAAATTACTATAAGATTTTGATAATCCATAAAGTAAGCTATGAATATATATGGTTGAAATCTATAATGATGCCACATATTTAAGGATTATGTAGATTATCTTCTGTAAAATAATATACTACAACATTATATAAAAATAACACAACAAGTATTGCACAATTAATAAAAGAATATATTATGAGTGATAGAACTAAACATATTTTACCAGAATATTTACTTATACAAAGAGTTAAGAATAAGACCAAGCGAAAATCTTGTAAATTTATTAATAAAAACTTTATCAAGTACAACATTTTATGAACTTGTACATAATATTGAGATTTAACGACATAAAAATATTTGAAGTAAGTTAACAAAAGAAAATTTACACATATTATTAGAAGAAAGAAAATAGAAAAGAGTTAATAATTGGATAGAAAGTTTTAGTTTTGGTTTAAGTTCTATAAATTCAAAGAAACAACCGAAAACAACCTTCAAAATTAATATAAAGTTTTAACTGAAATGTCTAAGGTATGAGTATGAGTATGGAATGAAGATAGAAAGAAGAGAACAGAAATAAAGAAAGGTGCAGGGCAGCAAAAACCAATGAAGGGTACACAGATGAAAATATGAATTGTGAGGATAACGTGCTGAAATTGCACCAAATTGCTTTAGAAGAAAAAATATTTTTCAGATATGGTTGGTACACTGAACTATCTGATATAAATAGAAGCTCCAAAAAAATATCAAAAATATTTTTTCAAATTTTGTCAGAAAATAAAACTACTTTTTTTTAAAAAAAAAAAGTTAATTATCAAGTTTTTTGCTTTTCACGTTGTATATTTTTTTTTTTTTTTTGAATTACAAGCTAAATGCAATTTAGACCAGCATTGGGTGACGTCACATACGTTTTTGAAAAGACTATCAAGTACTGGTATGTTTAGGTATATGAGTACATCCCACGAATATATGCTCTTCGGGTCGCACCCGGAAAGCGGATATGACCCGACCCACGAAGCCGAATTGCAGCCGTAGAGAGAATATGCCATCTGCGGATTTTTAGTGTTGCTTGCAAACATTCAGAGATGCCAAGCCTTGTTACGCCATTGATTGCTTACGCTTTATAACGCAGACCACATGCACTACCATTTTCTTCTATCAAATTAATATAAAATCCGTCTTGTTCAACTTCTCTCGTTTCATTCGCTCATTTTTCTCTTCCCTGCTTTGCTTCAACTTCAACTACCATTTCTTGTTGGAAATTTCTTTCTTTCTTCCTTTCTTTTTCTTGTTCTCTTCCCGTTTCTTGTGTTTCAAATTCCCGGTTTGTGTTTCTGGGTGTTCTCGTTCGTTCTTCATTTCTCTGTTTCCGTTACCCCAAATTAGAAGCAAACCCTAGAAAATTTGTTGTAGATTTTTATAATTATTGTTTTGTTGGAAGACTTCTGCGGTTGTCCTGCTTCGTTCTGTTTTTCGGTAAGTGCTTCATTTCGTTGAAGAAACTCATAGTTATATGCTGTGTTTGTGGTTTTATTATCGCTAAATTCCGGGGAAATTATGGTTTTTCAAATTTTCAAAAACTTTTCTCTTCATCGAAGTACAGATTATCTCCCCCAAAAAATTGTGCACTTGGTTTTAAATTATTTCATTGTATAGATGTCAAAGATGGAGTTTTTATTTTTTTATTTTTACGTAGACGAATTTTTATTTATTTATTTATTTTTATGATAACCGAGAAGATCGATTGTGCTGCTGGTCGATGTGCTTTATACAGTAAATTCTAATGTTTCGGCTCCGCTTTGTGAATCTTATTTCCGAATAAAAAGTGCCAGTTTGCGTCCACGAACGCGAAGTTTATATGCAAATCATGTGCACATACCGGTTAGCCAAAAGATCAGTTTCAGTGATTTGTTTATTAATGTGCAGAAAAAGTAACTGCAAACATGAAATTAAGTTGTTTGGACAAGAAATATCTCTTTCCCCCTGTTAAAAGCCAATTAACCAAGAATTATAGTAGTCAGATAAGGGCTGAATTATATATAGTAATCATGAGTTAATAGTGCATGATGATACGTAGAGTTCATTTATAATGAGAAGCCAAATGATTAGTAAATAAGCTAATATACTTTTGACGAGTTTTGAACCTAAGACATCTTAAATAAACATATTCTTTTGATGAGGTTTAGTCCTGAGACAGTGAGACATCTTAAATAAGTCATGCTTTGATATTGTGTTAGAAGTCACTTAACCCAAAAGTTATGACTATCAGATAAGGACCCAATTGTGTGTATCAATTATGAGTAGATAGTGATTAGCACCCTGCTTAAGTCAAGTACCATTTCTATCAATTTGCTTCATGACTAACTTTTTGAATAGAAAAAATTTGCACCTTGGTGATTCGGAAAGAAAGACAAGTGTGCCTTTAGATCATAGTGTGAGGTTACACTGATGACTTGTCTAACTTGGCTTTAGATATAATTGAATGGCTATTAGAGTTGTAAAACACAAGGCTTGACTATTTTATCTAAATAGAAACCTTAAAATGAAGTTCACTCCATGTAGTTGAGAAAAACACTTTGTCGAGTTGACAAAATTTAAAATTGATTGAGACTTTTTTGGTATTAAATACTTCTCTTTCTTAGACTGAAACCATTTTGGTGATCGGTTTAGCACATTATTTAATTATGTATAACTTTATGAAAGGGGGTACAGAAGATAGGAATTACAAAACATGTTCCACTTTCAATTTGCAGATCAATTCAAATATTAAACAACTTTACTAATTTTTTGTTGATTTGATGGTGTCTTTGGAAGTAACATAGCCTGATTTGTCAAAACAAGGAAATTTTAACTCATTCTTTTTTAAAATGAAGTTTCTCATTTCTTGATGCGCAGCTCTTATTATCAATATGAGAAGTTTTTAATTAAATATAATAAAGTGGCTATGGTATTGTAGTTGGCATTTTTGGTGCTCAAACTACTTTTGCTTAGCATGGATGAGACAATTTTTTAGGATATGTCAAGATGGAATGTTTGAAGTAAATCATTGAATAGATATAAATTGTGGAAACTCTAAAATAATTATGCTGAAAGATTTATCTGTGGCATACTTTCAGCTTTTTTTCATATTTCTTGCATTTCGAAGTTTTTGTATTTGAAATGTGTTTATCATATTATTCGTCTTCATTGCCAAGAAAATGAATGACTTTTTCCTTACACGTGCTGTTTATCAATTTAAATGCCAGGTTTTGAAGCTATTCTCCATGCTGGATATGATGCAGACGAAGTGCAATTCATTTGCTTTTATCTGAATTAAGACTAGTATGAACTTGTCAAAAATCATGTCTATGAGCAGTCCTTAGTGGACTACAGGATTATTGGGTAACGTGAAAATGGAAAGTGTCAGGACAATCCTGACACACAAGTATCCATATCCGCATGAGCATTCACGACATGCCATAATCGCAGTAGTTGTGGGGTGTCTTTTCTTTATCTCCTCAGACAACATGCATACTCTTGTACAGAAGTTAGACAACAATGTCAAATGGTGGTCAATGTATGCTTGCTTACTTGGTTTTTTCTATTTCTTTTCATCTCCATTTGTTGGCAAGACTATCAAACCAAGCTATTCAAATTTCAGTCGCTGGTAATGACTCTTTTCTATATTTCATATTTCTCTTGGAATGCTTATATGTATATTGTTTGTAGAAAATGCTTTACTTATGTTTTGGTCAATTGATGCGTACGAACTCATTGTATTTGTTGCTTTTCAGGTACATTGCCTGGATTTTAGTAGCAGCTCTATATCATCTTCCAAGTTTCCAGTCAATGGGAGTGGATTTGAGGATGAATCTCTCTCTATTTTTGACCATTTATCTCTCATCCATTTTATTTCTCCTTGTTTTTCATATCATATTTCTTGGCCTATGGTATATTGGTCTTGTTGCTCGTGTAGCTGGAAAGAAGCCAGAAATTCTTACAATTGTCCAAAATTGTGCAGTAAGTGTTTTTGATAGATGATGATGTAAATAAGCTTGATAATGAGGTTTTGCTTCCATCTATGAGCCAATACTCTTGTTTTTGATGTTATTAATCTTAATGCAGGTCCTGAGCATAGCTTGTTGTGTATTTTATAGTCACTGTGGTAACCTTGGCATTGTGAAGGAGAAGCCTTTTGAACATAAGAATCTCAGTTGGTTTTCTTTATTTTGGAAGAAAGAGGAGAGAAGCACATGGTTAGCAAAATTCCTTCGTATGAATGAGCTGAAGGATCAAGTTTGCTTGTCTTGGTTCGCTCCAGTTGGAACTGCCAGTGATTACCCTCTTTTATCCAAATGGGTCATATATGGTGAGGTACAATCAAGTCTCATATTATGTTTGTTCAACTAAATGTTTAGTAAGATCTTACTTTTCATCAATTTTTATTGTTTTTTCTTTGAACCATTTTTGTCAGTTAACTTGCAGTGGATCATGTGCGGGTCCGTCAGATGAGATTTCTCCTATATATTCATTGTGGGCCACCTTTATAGGCCTTTATATTGCCAATTACGTGGTTGAACGATCAACAGGGTGAGTGCTTCTTTGCAATTTGACTGTAGTACATGTGTACTTCATGTTGGTGATCCTGTGCTGTAGATTGGTATTTTGATTTTGTTTCTTGTTCCTCTTCACCTTCATCATCTTTTTCCTTTCTATTGGGGGCATACATAGTACAGATGGGCTCTTACTCACCCACTTTCAGTCAAAGAATATGAAAAGTTGAAGAAACAGCAATTGAAACCTGATTTTTTGGACATGGTTCCTTGGTATTCCGGGTATGCTTTCATTTATGAGGCTACAGATTTTGCTGTTTTTTTAAGGGGAAACCAATGTGTTCTAAAGCTGCTTTTTCTATGGCGTAGAACTTCTGCTGATTTATTCAAGACAGCTTTTGACCTTCTGGTCTCTGTGACTTTATTTGTTGGTCGATTTGACATGCGGATGATGCAGGTAAAATCTCGTGCTTTATCCATTGTTGTACATGGGCTCTTGGTTTTGGTATTTAATGATAATTGCTTATTTAATATCAATGCCACCAGAATAACTAAGCCATTATAATTTTCCCATTAAAACTTGAATTGCTTATGTTGTTCATTTAGGATGTATATGTTCAACTTTACCATATTGCCACTATTGCAGTTGTGATGTGGTTCCACATTATTGGTTCAGATAAAGTGCTTGCACAATCAATTTGTAAGCTTGTGCACCAGAACTGTACCATTTCTAACGTTTTATATCAAAACCTTGTATCGAATTAGACTTCTAGATACCTTCATTATTTGTATGCATTATATGTATAATGCATATCCTTATGGTAATCAATGTTGATTTATTTGAGTTTTGATACTAATATCTTTCACTATGAAATGTGTATCTCATGCTTTCAACATGTATCTTGAACACAATTCATTATCTAATTAATTTGATCTGGGTTTAGTTGCAGTTATTTCAGGGAAATTTATTCTCACCTCAATACAAAAAGTTGCCTCCCAGATTCTATACTCTTGATTTCATGGTCAATTCAAAATCTAAGATGCACGGCAGAAATAGAGATAAATCCATCTCTTTGTCCCTAATGAAATATGTGAGATAGCAAATGAAACATTTTAAGGTGGAGTATTGAACCATATACTTTGTTATGTCTTTGAAAAAAAAATACATATACATTTGGTCCTTGAACAATAGTAGGTAAAAGTATATGGGGTTATAAGTTTAAAACTTATAGTTTGTCCTAGTCTTCATAATGATGGAGGGAATCACAAATTTTGCCCTTCTAGTTCTCTTTGTACGTGCCAAGGTCAAATGTGAATGAGTTGTACTAAAAGAGTATGTTTATTAAATAAGTAATAGGACAATTGGATGGTAAGTATATTTTAATGATGTTTCTAGCTTTTAGCTTTGGCTATCTTAGTCATTAGGGTGGATACAAAAATAATGTGAACAATGTCACATAGATTTATTTGTTTTTCACTTCTATTTGCGAGTGTTGTCAAGGTAGAAAGACGGTCTAAGATGATAAGCCTTCATAAGGGGGAGGCAAGGCCTAGGCAAGGACTATTCGGGTTTAAGACGAACCACAAAATAATTATTTATAGATCCAGGAAGAATTATTTATTTATTTATTGGTCCCTCATAATATATGTGCGGATCTATGCATATAATTTAAAATAAATAAATATATTATTTGTTTTTATAATTCTATTAATTTATAATTTATATATTGTATGTATAAATTAGAAAATTATAAATAAAAAGATAGATAATACATTAAAATAAACCCGTCATAGCATTCCAAAAGTCTTGTAAGTCATAACAAAAATATATTACAACTTCATATTTATCAATCATCTTCAAGAGGAACTTTTTTTAGAACTTGAACATTGATATCTTCTAGAACGTTGTTATCATCAAAATCGTCCATATTAGCATATTTGTTTTATAACTCATTGTTTATTTTTTGTCTTGATCTTGTAGTATAATGCCTTACTTCTGTAGGGCCCCAAGGCTTTTTTGTAGTGGTGCCCATGTCAAATCTTCATTTTCATGAAATAAGTTTTCAATATTTCCAATTAGTCACTCATTACTATCATCAATTTAATCCCAAAGAGTTGGGTCAAACTTTACCTTCTTGTTCTGTCAGTCCACCAACTTTTGATTGTATCGCTCATATATTAGATCATTTAACTTTTTTTGCTCTAATTTATTCTTTTTCTTCCAGTGGATCTAGAAGTTAAAAAAAAAAAAAAAGAAGTATATTTCTTTATCTTCCTCCTCTTTTCCCAACTAGCCCCTTCTATCTTAGATATACTACTCATCACCTACCTCCCACTTAAAATTCTGTGAAAGAACTTTGAGTTAGCATCACCTTCCTTAACTCACTTAATGCGGGCTTTAAGCCAAGCTTCGCGATCCATTTCCTTACTCAGCCTCCACAACTCTTCTTTCTTCATCCATCGCTCCCTTCTTCTCTCATCATTCCAACTGTTGCTCCCCTTCAATTTATCGAGCTTCGCAATCCCCTGCTCTAGCTTTCTTCGCTTCAAAAGAAGCTAACCCCCACGAGTAGCATTCTTCCTTCCCATGCCTTAGCTTTTGTATAAACCTAAAGCCCTCCCATCCCTCCCCAGTATAGGACTTCCACCACCCTTCAATCTTATCCTTGAAATCTAGCATATGGACCAAACGACCTTAAAAACGCTTAGGGTTTGAGCCCCCATTGGTTTGGAGGTGGTTAATAATACTAGCCTATGGTCAAATACCTATTTGTTCCTCGCTTCTTGTCTACAATACTGTAATAGATTTGCCTACCCTTCATTGAAGAAGAACCTATCCAGCTGGTAACAAACAAGATCTTGACAAAAATTTGACCATGTGAATGTACCAAATAGAAGAGGAGGATCATGAAGGCACAATTCACTTATCACACTATCAACCTTCCTCATGCTTCTAGTAGTTCGGTCGTTAGTTTTCTTTGTGGCGATACGAACCACATTAAAATCTCCCCCCACACACAATCTATATCCTCACAGAACGCTCAAAGCCCCTAACTTATCCCACAGATAGTCTTGACCTTGCCTTCCACTCGGCCCATAGACATTAGAAAGCCACCACTCTTCCCCATCTGACCATTTAACTTTGACTGACACTGTATATTGTCTGATGATCTCCTCAGTAATTTTGTAGCTTCTAACCTCCCACACTACTAAGATGCCACCAGCTGACCCAACCGCTGGCAAGTAGACCCAATCTTTGAATCAGGACTGCAACAAAGCCCCTATCAATTTCCTACTGAACTGACTCCACTTGACCTCTTGAAGAATGACCATATCTGGATTGAAAGAACTAAGAACCGCATAATCATTCTTCTCTTATCCTTTGAGCCTTGACCTCTAATATTTCAAGATATAATCTTCATTTTTGCAAGCAAGAATTCCCAAAAGCCTTAACTCAAAACCTTCCTATCACTCTCCCATCTTTTCATTCCCCATGTTATTCTCCCTTTCCAGGTTGATCAACAACACATTTAATTCTGTAAGAAAATCTTTCATTTCCTTCTTACTCAACATCTCAACCGGAGTACTAGGGTCCTTCCTTATCAGCTCTATGTAGAATTCTCTATCCTCCTCTTGCTCCTCTTGTCTTGCCTCTGACTACCTTCCTTCTTTCATAGTATTTGAGTTACGCAGTAGAGAAGGGGAAGCTTCATGATAGTGAGATTGAGCTTCCCAAAACTCCCCATTAATAGAAACCTCAGCTCCCTGTTCACTATCTGCACTTAGCTCTTGCTCATCCGAGGTATTGCTACAATAGGTGGAAGAATCAAGCTGACAAGCTTCCACCATCTTTTCATCATTTGGTTCGTTATCATCATCACTATCAGACACATCTGTTAACACTGACTTGTTTATTTTGCCACCTGACCAGTTACATGCTCCATCTCCTTTTGAATTGTTAATGTGCATGACTCGTTGTGACCATCTTTTATAGACCTGTAGAGGAATTGCAGACCTCTACCTTGCACTTTTATTTACTGTCTCCAGTTCTTTTTGCAGCCATTATACTGTCCACTGCATGAGACAACTTCCTTTTTTTTTGCCACCGAGTTGCTTTCTCCTTTGCATGCATTCACAAACATGACTGAGATCATTTCCAGCATCCTTGGAAACACCTCCAATCTCTCATTTTGAGCCCCCACAACAGCCCGTGGATCGGCTCCTACCCAACAACTCATTTCACTTGTTATGGGCCTCTAATTCAAAGCCTAGACTGCACCTCTCCAAAGCCCATTGTCCAAGTGGGCCCCATGCTTCTGCGATCCAATGGGCCCAGCAGGCCTATTTTGCCCTGGATGTGATGGGGCCTTGGAACGTTGAACCCAGTTCATCGTGCAACCCATCACCTTAATGGCATCTTGATTTAAAAGTAGATTTGGCCCTCCATCTCTATCGTCATCGTCATTTGCCTCGCACCTACTCTTTTTGGTCAAAGGCTCCATTTTCTTGTTGCAGCTACCCTGTTCCCACGCCTCCCTTCGTCCTGCCTGTTTTCCGTACCTCCTTTGCTGCGACGAAAGTTTCTCTGTTTCAAACCTCCCATTCACACTGTTTGTTTCACGAAATCAAGCTTTCCATCTACCACGCTAAAAGCACAATACCCACTTTCTGAAGCCTCTCTTGTTGCAGCAGCTGTCGTACACCTATCCACTGGCATCCCCTGCGCTGCTCCACCTATCGCCTGTCAGCAGTTTCCACCTGGCGCTGGAACGTATGAGCCTCGTCTACTCCTTCCAGCAATCATCTCCGTTCTCGGTACCCTTCCATTCCAGCAAGTGTGGATTCTTCATCCGCACGATGCTGTTCGTTGTCCCTATAACAATTCTAGGTAATCTTCTCTTGCCTTTGATTCTTTTCTTCTTCCCTTTATACCATCTAGACTTTAAATAGTCTGATCGTGAAATTCCAAGGACCGTTTTGCACCTCCATTATCTCCAACAAAAAATTGCTATTCAAACCCCTCACTTTCATATATATCGTGTCAAACGAATAACCTTCCCTTGTCTTCGAGTCCATAGTGAGCAAACCCCCACACTTTTGGCCAATTTGCTCGAAAGTTTCCTAATTCCACTCATTGATAGGAACACCCTCAATGCCAACCCACTCGTCCCTATAGCGGAATACTCTCTTCTACCATTGTACCCTCCCATTTTCGCACATCATAATTCAGCCACGACTTTAGCTTCCCTTTTCTCATGGCGTTCCACGCCCCTTCATTGGGGCACTTACATATAACTCTATCCCCACAAATTGGAGTTAACCAACATTGGTAATTCAACTGCTCAAAAATTTCCTCCTCCACGACAATCCATTTTGTGGCGTTTGTGAACATCCAAAATATCATCCACATATTTTGTTGTTCTAACCTGTTCCTTTCCTTTCCTTCGAAATAAATTTCCTATCACTTCGCCACTTTCTTGATTTGCCCGAGTCAGTTCTCCATTTGTGTGCTTGCCTATCAAAAGCTTATGCTGCCATCTTCCTCACTGTTGTATATTGTTCTGCATTCGCTTTAGTGGTGTATCACTTTTGTTCATCTTCTCTGTTAGCCACCAATTTGTTGCCTTTCCTCCCTTATGTCTACCTCCACTCCCCCAATTGACAGCTCCATTCACATTTTACTTCCTTGCACCCCATCTACTATCCCCATTGGCGGCGACTTTCCTTCCTGTATCCTTCTATGGTATTGCACTTGCTTCAGACCTTCTAGCCATTCCTTTTGCTAATTGGCAGCATTTATTCAAATCCCTCCACAACCTATCCTTGTTCTTGTTGCTCCTTTCCTCTGGGACAAAAATCAACTGGTGTCTTCCATTCACAATTTTTGTCATCTGCATGAAGGTCCCCCTCCTATTTGTGAAGGTTTCAATCACAAATGAGACCCCTCCATCTCCTTATCATCTTGAAAGTCTGGTCTCTCGCCGCCCTACATGCCTCCCTAATGATTTTCCAGAGCCACCTGCTTGCTTCTAGCTCAATATCTATCCCATGCGATCTTGAAGGTGAACATTCTTCGATGAGCAGTGTATTCAATTTACACGAATTCCAGACTCTAATTTGCTTCCTCATTCTTCTAGCTAATCCAAGAACTTACTTTTGATGGTTCTCCATCAAAACTCGTATAATTGTTTCTTTGGCCATGTCTGTTGCTTCATATATATAGTCCCATGCTAAAAAAAATTTGCAAAGATAATACCATACTTGCATGCTCTTATTTTGTGGCACCAAGTGGTCATTTGAAAGTATTTCATTCATTAAGAGTTAAACATTTTTTTTTCAACGCCTCTCTTTTCCTATAAATGCTTTGCAAAGTAGGAAATGAGGTGATGAATCTTGCGACTGCAAGCTAAATGATATCACTATCATGTGTGTATGCCCTCATCAAATTCAACACAAACCCATACTTATATGTAAAGCTTGACAAAAAAGTAGCTTTTTGAATTACTCCCTTCACTCTAGGAATTACACCAATGTCTTAGTGTGCTGCATAAGGATTCCAAAACAATTGGTTGTTTCTTTTCCATTAACATATTTTTCGTAATTACATATGCCGCATTATCTGTAATCACCTAAATCACCCTTTTTTATCAACTTTCTCCACAACATAATCTAATAACTTGAAAAGAGTCTTTGCAGTCTTCACATATGAGAAAACATTTATAAACTCCTAAGATATTGTGTGAGAAGGACAATTAACTAAAAAATTAATCAAACTCTTACTTCTCTTATATGTCCATCTGTTGAACGTGATACTATAACTATTTTTTGCCTAAGAATCTTTAATAGGCTACAACTCTGATTGTTGTTTGCTAACTCCTCCTTCAAGAATGTTACCGTCATGAAACTCTTTGCTTTCAAAGCATTAAATGGAATTCCCCGTTCACGCATTTACCTCATTATATACTGACATACGTTTTTTCTCTTAAATTTTTTGTCGTATTCTCAATTGTTGTTTGTTTTCCTTTATTATTATTATTTTTTTTCGTAAATGTTTCTTTGGGATTAGGTTGAAGGAAACAATCCATTACACCACTTCTTTTATGGGCCTTGGGGCACTTCCACTTTCATCACTTAAATCCACCACATTAATTTCCTCATCATCTTCATTATCTAATTCATCTTCCTTTATATAAAAATCTTGTTCTATTTCATATGAACACGATCAACCAAATGAACTTCTATACCTGTTTTTTCTTGCATTTCTTCAAAGTACTCCCCTACACGCAATCAAGGCATTTCTCAAATGGGGTTACATTTCCTCCCACTCCAGTCAAATATTGCTTTAATCGATTAGCGTTGACTTACTTCACTGTGACAATAGTACATGAGACCTTACTATTATTTGTTGGGTTTCTCAAGTGTGCATGTTTCCATCCAATGTCTTTTGACTTAGATGCCATCTAGTCCATACCAAAATATATATAAAAATAAAATAAAATCATGAAGAATCATCAATGAACAAACTAGTACACACATAGCACATAGAGTTCATTATTTACAAATACAAAGGAAAGAAAGTGAAATTACAAAACAGAAATTTGAAAAACAGAGAAGAATTTCACTAAAAATGAAACTATCAAATTAAGTGAGCAAACAAAAAAAAAAAAAAAAAAAAAGAAGAAAAGAAAAGAAGGCAAGATGATGAAAAGTGTCTTCACTTTATGAGAATTACCGTGAGTTATCAGAGTTGCTGGTGGTTGCTGTACCTTTGCTCCTTAGCTAGAGAGAGAGACAACGCATGTGTATTTTACTAGTTCATATGTTGTAGTAGATAGTTTCTTGGTTTTTTTTTTCTTCTCTTCTGGTGAAATATCCATGTTGGATACCAGATGTCCTATCATTTTGTTCTTTCTTTTCCTCTTGACCTTCCCCTCTTACCAGGCTGCAATGAGCAAGGTTCAAGAGGGTGCTCAAAACGGCGATCTTTTGTATGACCATTTCAGTGAAAAGGATGAGATGTGGTTCGATTTTATGGCAGACACTGGAGATGGTGGAAATTCATCATATGCTGTGGCCCGATTGCTTGCCCAACCTTCTCTTCTACTTAATGATGGTGACTCTGTGCAATCCCTACCACGTGGAGACTTACTTCTAGTTGGAGGGGACCTTGCGTAAGTTTATTTTTCATTCTCCTGCTATTATCTTTCTGGCACCTCCTGTAAGTTTCAGTTCAGGAAATGTACTTTTTTCAATTTATTTATTACTTGTAATTTGTGTGAATCTTTCATATCTGTTGTCTCATCTGATGGTCTTTTCCTATGGTTTATTGCATTTAATAACCTAATGGAAATTTGCTATAGCTGCTTTGCAAGTCTGAGTCTACAACATTCTCCCTGTAGATATGTGAGTCCATCTTTATCTATACTTATATAAAGATAGTGCTTCACTAGCTCAAGGCCTTTTTTGGCCAGTAATACTTAAAATATCCTTCTGTTATTTTAGACAATCTACGTGCTATGATGAAGTCATAAGGATGGTGCAAAAGCATCAGGGAGAGAAACTTTATCTTTTGCTTTTGGGGGCACATCACCCATTGCACCACCATTTCATATTTTAAACTTGCATTTTCTTTTTCCATCCATTTAAGTAATGTAACGGACATTCACATCCAATCTCATAGCATATGCCTCATCTCACAACAATTCCTAACCAGTTAAATTTCAACTAATAATATAAGTCTTTTCTATGGGTTTTTTTATTTTTTTATTTTTTTTAACTAGTAGTGTTTTTATTTGTAAAATATTATTTGGCTCTTCAATTATTAATTTGAGCAATATCATTGTTGAATGGTATAGGTAATAGCTGTGTTACTAGGATTCTTCAATTTAGCCTAATGTACTCATGTCTGAAATTTCATTATCCAAACATTGGTATGGGATATATGTCCAACACTTAAAATTTAAGAATATTATTGTATGAATTCTTTAATGGAAAGACGAGAGAACATAAAAGAAACAGGTGAAATTCATTCAAGTGTAATAACAAAATTGACATTAAATGAGAAAAAAAAAGAACAAGATATAAAATAGCAAAGTCCCCACATCCTAAAATTTGGAAATTATATGTTGGACCTTTAGATATGTACCTATATCCGACGCCACACTAATATTTGAGTCATAACCTATTAATTTTCTCCAAAAAAAAAAAGAGAAAAAAAGAATGACACCTGATATGGACGCTGTAGCTTTAGATCTGGCAGCATACTCCAATGCCATTTGAATGTGCTCTTCTGAGTGAAATTTGGATGGACATTTACCCAAGGACTTTGGTTGTTAAATTCATGGCGTGAATATCACTATGAAAGCATCAAGTACAACTTTAAAAGTGCCTTACACCTTGAAAATTTAGAATGAGAGAAGCTACATCAATAACTAGAAAAGAAGTAATAGAAATCTGCAGCCTAAATAGATATACCCATAAGAACAAGAAGTAGCACCTCTGGTCTCTTCAAAAATCTTTGAGAACTTTTTTTCATTTCATTTCATGTCTAATCAAATGAATCTATACCTTTGAGGCTACTAATGTTCTTAAAGTGATCCCGGCTTGAGATTGTTGTGGTAGTTGCAGAGTGATTCTTTATCATTGTTTAACTTACAAGGGAGCTCCTGAATAGTCAAGAAATTATTCTCTAAACAGCAATAGCACAACCCAGGACAACTTAATATTTGGCATGAAACTTCTCAGTCAATTCTAATATCTCAAATAAATGAAATGATATCAAGGTTTTCTAGGATTTACTGTCTTCATGATGTGTTCATATCATGTTGACTGATAATGTTACAATTTGACAAAAAGTCAAAAGTGGCAACAGTCACCAGTAAATGCTTTTGCCATGATTCTGCTCTGTGAATGGAGGATGGTATTGTATAATATTCAAAGTCTGGTTGTTCCTTAAGCTTTCTTTGTTGATTTGGTTTTCAGTTGATTTTGATATTTAAATTTTGTTGATAAGAAATTTGCTATTTGTGTGGATGCCTGATTATCCGTTATTAACTTTTGCTGGAAATGTTGTGATTTTACTAAAAGCCAGAAATTTGTGTCAAAGATGAAACTTCTGTAGAGGTTTCAATTTGTTGACAAGTGACACAGTCTTCAAATACGTGATCATTACTAAATAATTGTTCCAAATTTCTTTGAATTATGACAAACTTCTATATTGTTTTCACAGGTATCCTAATCCTTCAGAATTCACATATGAGAGGCGCCTGTTTTGCCCTTTTGAGTATGCTTTGCAGCCTCCACCTTGGTATAAACCTGAACATATAGCAGTAGACAAACCAGAAGTGCCTCATGGAATTTCTAAACTGAAACAATACAATGGACCGCAGTGTTTTGTTATTCCTGGAAACCATGGTTAGTGCACCTGCATGCCAAACTTCCTGTATGCCTATGGGATCATATACATGGTTATATTGTCTTTTTGTTGTTCAAGAGCTAATTATATGTATATCATGTTGTAAAGGCTGTTTATATTAAGTGTTCATGTCTGAATTGATATTATTTATTTCTTTTTTGTATGTGTGTGTTTACATTAACAGATTGGTTTGATGGACTTCACACATTTATGAGGTACGTATGCCATAAGAGCTGGTTGGGTGGTTGGTTTCTTCCACAGAGAAAGAGCTATTTTGCTCTGCAACTTCCTAAAGGATGGTGGGTTTTTGGCCTCGACCAAGCTCTCCATTGTGACATTGATGTGTTCCAATTCAAATTCTTCTCAGAACTGGCAACAAAAAAGGTTACTCATTTGGCATGCTTTATTTCGATTGTTCATGTATCTCATTTTCACTGCATAATCTATAATTTTAGACAGTTGCTGCGTTGGAGACAATGAAACCTAACGCTCTTCATATGATGGATAAGCCTGCTTTTGGTTTGACTTTACTACTCTGCGGAACTGCATGTTACAAAGCTGATATGGATTGAAGTACTCAAAAGTTTATTACAGGATAAATATTTGAAAATGAATACCTTACTGATACCATCTAGAAAATGAAATAAAAGGAAACAATCATATACTTGCCCTTATGTGTAATAAATACTTCTTATGTTAATGTACTATACTTTTATAGATTTTGACAAATGCTGGCTACATTCATGTCCTGCCTCATGGAAAGTATCACCATACAACTGCTTCCTATAATCTGCTCAAAAAAGGTAAAAAATAAAAAATAAAAAAAACTTCCTATATCTGTTTTAGGTCATGTAATGTTAGAAGAAAATTGATTTTCTTTAGAAGAAGCCAAAAATCATTAACTATGGATTACAAGGCTTTCAGTGGACATTCTAATCTTGAGAACTCTCTATAACTCTTTTGCTAAGGCATTAAACTATTGTGAGCATTACCTCATTTTTGTTTTGTTGCTAATTTTATATTTAGAGTGATGGCAAAGTCTTGAATTACCAGATTTCTTCTTTCATCTGATAATGATCTTAATTTAGCCATTTGTAATTAGCCTTTTTAAATCTTGATGTACCCCGTTTCATTTCTTTACCTTTTGTACGAAGTAGAGTTTCTCGTTCTACCCATATGACCCTCATCTCAACTCAGTTAAAGCTTTTTCCAACTGAGGTCAGCAACATGAATTGCTTAATTATATATTTTAATTCTATTAGGTCTTGCTCTACATCTGATATTATCATGGATTATTAAAAGGCAACTGTTCTCGGCTAGGGCATCTAAAGACCATTTTTATATTTATCCTAGACATCTTAGTTGGTTTTTCATTTATGAGAACCTAGCTTTAATAATTTGATGAGTGATTTTTCATTGATGATATGGTTTGGAAATGTATTCCAGGTTGGAGAGCATGATTCTGTAATCATTATGTCACATGAACCAAATTGGCTTCTTGATTGGTACTGGAACGACGTCTCTGGAAAGAATGTCTCTCACTTAATACGCAACTATTTAAAGGGAAGGTGCAAGCTTCGGTTGGCTGGAGACTTGCACCATTATATGCGCCATTCTTCTGTTCAATCAGATAAGCCAGTTTATGTGCAACATTTAGTTGTAAATGGTTGCGGTGGAGCCTTTTTGCATCCTACCCATGTCTTCAGCAATTTCAATAAACTTTATGGAACTTCCTATGAGAGCAAGGCAGCTTATCCATCATTTGAAGACTCGAGTAGAGTAAGATTTGATTGGGAGATTTACACCCATCGATCAGTCTGCATGCAAGTTGCTGATGAATATCAATTAGATATTTCACTAACAAATTAAATTTTGGTCCAGATTGCCCTTGGAAACATTTTAAAGTTCCGAAAGAAGAACTGGCAGTTTGATTTCATTGGTGGTATCATATACTTTGTACTGGTTTTCTCACTTTTTCCGCAGGTGAGAGTTTTCCATTTATTTGATTAGATATGTCTGTTTAGCTTCCCAGTTTAGCATGTCTAAAGTGTTTCCCTATTTGGGTGGTCTTATATCTTAGTATGAAAGGCCCTTTTTTTTCACAAGCTTACTAGAATAATAGATCTATTACATCTCTTCCTGAGTTTTCATTTCTTTGTTTTTTTGCACTCCAGTGTAAGCTCGACCACATCCTGCAGAATGATTCATTTTCTGGTCACCTAAGTAGTTTCTTTGGTACTGTATGGCATGCATTCGTATACATTGTGGGTCAGTCATATGTATCTTCAGTGGGTGCACTGCTATTGCTACTGGCAGCTTATCTTTTTGTCCCTACCAAAGTGTCATGGAAGAAACGAGCAATTATTGGAATTCTCCATGTTTCTGCCCACATGGCTGCAGCACTCATTCTTATGTTGTTGTTGGAATTGGGAATTGAGACATGTATCCGCCATGGACTACTGGCGACTTCAGGTACATGACCTTTGCTCCATGCTTTTTATTTCTTCCGAGAGAGTGAGGGCTTGATGTCAATTAATTTAGAAGGATGGTTAGATTCTATGTTGTTGCATGAAGTACTCGTTCACTATCATCCTTTTTCTAACAATTTTCACTGAAGCTCATGATATTTTAGTGTTCACTGGTAAATTGAAATTTACGTTCTGTGCACTTCTCCCTATCTGATTTTATATATGTGTTCACGCATCATCCAATGATTGACATTTCAAATTTGATTTAGGAATAAACCAGACTACTAATAAGTTTGATTTGAACTGTTCTCTTGGATCAACATGTACCTTTGATGACATATATATTGTGACAGAATTTATGTATGTTGTTGTAGATCTATAGATGTCTTCTATAACAGAAGATGTGCATGGATGGACTGTAACCCATTGACGAACTGGCAATCTGCATTACTTGGTTGACCTTTGGTTTCTAAAATTAGTGATCGACTCAGAAGAGGAGAAACTAAATGTAAATGAATAATGCACTGAACTACTAATATAAACTGTAATCAAGTTTCAGTTTACTGTAGAAAAGAGATGAGAGTGAAACTTTAATTAACTATCTAAATAGAAATTTTAAAATAAAAAGATACTTGTAACGAGATAGATTGAGGAAGCTGACTAGATATAATAATATTTTCTGTAAGACTCGAATATTTTTTAACTGAAACTGATAACTAAATCAATTAGGCTGGAATCTTTAGATGATTTAGATTTATGGACCTTATATAGTTATAAATTAGTCTAAGCTAGATTCATTTATCTTTTCTTTTCCTTTTCTTTTTGAAAATTCATTATTTGCAACTATATGAAGTGAAGATGAGATCCATTATCAAAATGCAGTACATCTATTTTATTGCTTATTTGCTTTTAGATTGGTTATCCGTCGTCTTGGTTAGAGCATGAAGAGACTGAGGTTAAGGAAATTTGTTTCAGGCTATCATACTCTTTATGAATGGTATCGAACAGTAGAGAATGAACACTTCCCAGATCCAACAGGTCTTCGAGCTCGATTAGAGCAGTGGACATTTGGTCTTTACCCGGCATGTATAAAGTATCTCATGTCTGCATTTGATGTGCCTGAGGTAAATGCTTTGTCTCTGCCCAAATTATCTTAAATTTGTCTATTCTGCAAAATGGAAAAAATCAGAGTGAGAATTTTCCAGGTTATGGCTGTAACCAGGAGCAACATATGCAAGAAGGGCATTGGATCGCTTTCAAGGGGAGGCTCCATTATCTATTACGCTTCGGTCTTCTTGTATTTCTGGGTCTTCTCAACTCCTGTCGTCTCTCTTGTGTTTGGGTGTTATTTGTACATATGCATCAATTGGCTTCACATACACTTTGACGAAGCTTTCTCCTCTCTACGGATTGCAAATTACAAGGCATTCACCCGGTTCCACATCACATCGGATGGGAACCTTGAAGTCTTCACCCTTGCTGTCGATAAGGTGAGACCTTGGTGTTGCCATTGTGCAGTTACGTGAAACAAATAATCATTTAGTTGATATATTTTGATGCTCATAATCATTTAGTTGATATATTTTGATGCTCGCATGTGAGTCCAACACCAATACTAATACTACCTTCCATCGTGTCTGTGGCCCCTCGCCCAGAGATATCTTATTGAGAGATTGTGTTTGTAGGAAATGAATACATCCTTTGGCATCTTCAAACCATCTCTGGTTACACTTGCAATAACTTTCGTTGCTTCAAAGTGAAGCTAAAGGAAGTTATAGAAACTTCTTGGTTACCTCTATGATCACGGGCGTAAATCTCAGACCCTACTTTTTCTGTGTTTTGCAGGTTCCAAAAGAATGGAAACTGGATCCTGAATGGGATGCTGAGCTTAAACAGTCACAGCAGTTGAGTCACCTTAAGAAGTTTCCAAGCAAATGGATTGCTTCTGCACCTCAGCAGGACCCTGTCAACACTGTTCGAATAGTTGACCATTTTGTTATTCAACATACGTGTACAAACTCTAATGGAACAAATTGAAATAATGGATTTTGTTAATTCATTGATAACAATTTCATCATTCAACAAGAAATGGGAAAGAAAGGAAAATTTTTTTTTCCATGCAAAGTTCTTTGCAGTGCCACAACAGCCACCTAGAAAGGAAAAAAATAAAGTGCAAAAATATATCCTTCTCTTGAACTTTGTCACGTGTTCCAACTTCGTTTCAAGTTTCTTTATATTCAGAACATGAATTTGCCCTTCTCCATCTTGATGTAATACTAACTTGTAAAAATTCTTCTGTTACCCGACACACGGGGATGGACTGGTGAACACTCGTAGCCACCTTGCCTTAACTCCAAGTTGATAATTTCATATATACTGTGGTTGAAACATATGTATCCAATTGGTTTTGCAACAGACACAGGCAACTTCGTGGATAAAATTTATACCGTAAGGCATCCATTGACGTCAAACTTTAATAAAGAGATTACTATACATGCTTACTGACAAGCTAAAATGAGAAGGCAAGAAAAATGAAGAAAAGCTCGAACAGTTGTATTCCTCTCTTGAGATCTGCTTATACAGAACTCAAGAACCTTATTAGATGAAGCTGGAGACTAGCACATCAAAATCTTGCATCTCCACTCCCATTGACTAACTCCAAGTCATACAAGGTTTTTGACTTGAAAGAATTCCATCAAGTCATTAACCAGGACGAACACCAATTGAAGGAATACAGGCCTCACCCCTCCTCTAAGAGGGTTACACCTCCATCACTGTGAAATATGACGACTCTCCTTTTGAACTCCAAGAAAACAGAACAGAAAAGAGAAAAGAATGGATGTGTTATATATACACACTGGTCCAAGTACAACAAGGACTACATTTTGTAGTCTTCATGAAGAAACCTGTCATACTGTGTTCCCATCAGTGTATTGTTGACCTCGTTCCAGTTCATGACTTGTTTAGATAAACAACCCTTGTGGATCTTCACCTGACGGCTTCTCAGTTCCCTCCGCGGTAATCTCAGAAACTCCTGCACATCGATTAGTTTCTGCAGAAACATGATGATCAGGGTATTTGAACATAAGTACAGCCAAATCAAGATGTAAAAGCAAGTTTGAATAAGAAACAAAAAAGCAACTATTTGAGAGAATAGAAGGCATCTCACTGTGCGATTGTTTATGAGATCCTCATAGTAAAGAATAATGTGGCGGCTGCCCCTAAAGTACTCTAATATTTTCTCAGTTGTCTCTTCAACATGTTTTAGGTTGGCAATCAATGATGAAGTATTAATTGTAGGCTTGTACTTGGCAAGTATCTCAGCCTGCATCCACAACCAAGAACTCAAGTTTAGAACTAAAATGTGTAGGTGAATAAGATAGGAGAGGAAGATTGAGACGGAGAGGCAAGGAGACCTCGTTCACCGAATGCACATGAGACTTGTGAGTTCCATTTAGTAGTTTAGCATTGCGATCATATGAATTTGCAAGTAAGGAGATCATTCTTCGCAATAGATTTCTTCGGAAGAGAAATATTAACGAGACACCTCTCCTATCGAAATATTCCAGTATTTCTCTGTGATGCTCCATTAAGCCCTTCATTTTCCACGGCACAAATAGATCAGGCACAAGTATATAAAAGAATGCATTCATGAAGTTACCAAAAAATAAAAATTTGCTGAAATAATTACTGTTATAAACTTGTAGGCGAAATTTATGCGCACCTGTTATGTCTTCCTTTCAAACTCCAGAAGCATTGTGTTACAGACTGTATTGAGTCACAACCTTTTCCATCATACATACCTAATTTCTTGGCCTACTATTTTTATACATTCCATCATGAATACCTAATTTCTTGGCCTAATACTTAACAGATTCCACTTGTGATCTACGGGGAGTAACTTTAGATGCAGTGCACCCTAAAAGCTATACAAATAAAGAGTAAGGCTTTTCCATTAGACTTATTAGGCCCCACAACTTAGTAGACACTTCAAGTTTCAATATTTGTCCAGCAGGAAATACAAGTTCTCCTTTTGAGAAATTCTTAAACCCCCCAGTCCTCCACTTCAAGGATGTAAATATTCTCATTTCTAATAAAGTAGTGCTTAGGTCAAGCATTTCCTGTCACTGGCTTCAATGAAACCATTCCTCTTTCTTGCAGTGCTGCAAGCTTGGGTTCTAAGTGGAAGAAAGTGATTAAGGAACCAAATGGGTGGAGTCAAACCAATCTCTGTTTCACATCAAGAAGCCAAATCACAATGCTTCAAAACGCTGATGACTCTAAGGAAATTGATGCCCATATGTTGGAGGGGCCAAAGATTTCCTCCTCGTTAGAGGATCATTAATGGTCAGGCAAGTTCATATATATATATATATATATATGAGTTGTTGACAGCAAGAAACAAATTCATTTAGACATGGGTAAAAAGGAATGTCCCATCACAAAACTTAAAGAGTAAGAACAAGGAAGCATCATGAGTAAATGCCACTTCCCAAAGTTCTATAACTAATGCTAAAATACTCAAAGTTCCTATGTTCAAGGCTCATGAAAATCATAACACTAGCAAGGCAATCCTAAAAAAGAGCAGCTAAAAGGCCGAGGAATTAGAATGTCAAACAATTTAGTTCTTCCAGAGGCATCAGATAATACAAATATGCAACAGATAAAAGCATGACTGGCAGAACGATTCAAGCTTTTTACATGCAAGAGGGAAGAGAAGAAAACAAAAAAATAAAAAATAAAAAAATAAAATAAAGAAGATATATGATACCTGATTGAGCATCCACTTGAAGCCTACTGCAGCAGAACATTCATTTTTCGAAGCACTATTGAACCAATCCAGGTTATAAACTTTATCTAATGTCTCGAAAATCATCGAGATATTACTCCTCCGCTCCTTAACAGAGAAGATCTCCCCGTTTGAACTCACATTTTCATGGCTGTTTAACAATGTCTCAAACCATCCACTCCCTGACCTCTGCATTGACAGGATTACAAAGAACCGAACAGGATTGCATCTGCATTCATCCCTACAACCCCCAACTAGTTGAATCAATAGAGTTTAGACCCATATTTAAATATGACAAGGCAAGTAAATACTATCTCATTTACCTGCTAAATGTTCTGGGTTTTGGGTAGTGCACATAAGGAATCTCCCATTGTTCAATGCCAGAAGATTGACAAGGCTGGTATACCAATTGGATGCTAACAAGTTTGGGCTTCCCATAAGAAGTCACCTGCTTTAGACAGATTGAACAAATGTAGACACCACATACCATAGAGAACATCAAGACTACCATCCGCAACAGCTGCGGGGATTTCTTTGGGGCCTTTAGTATGAGGGTATCCTGAGAATCAAACAAATGTTACCAGAAAATGTTAATCACATGATATCATGTTACTTAATACAATTGGCACAGGCAAAGCAGTAGATATCTGACGTAAACCTCCAACAAAAAATTCAATCAAACTGGTGATACAGAAATAAGGAAACCCATAAATCTTTAAGAGTTCACCTAAAGAAATCCATATAAAAGATATAAAGAAAAGAGAGAAAAAGGGCCAAAAAAAAGGATTAAGAATACTGAGAAACTTAAATGGGGCACTTGCATAATGTACTACTAAAATCAGAACAGAAAAATCCGTACACACTATAAATAAGAGATAGCTTTTCTAGACTACATTAAGAGGGTTCAAATCAGGACCAAGGCAGTACATCTCAATAACTTATAGAACATCTATCGGCATGAAACCCATGAATCAATAAGCGAGAAAAGGGGGTAGGAAGAAAGAGGAGGAGAACTTCCAAAACTAAAATAAGCAAAACAAAAGGCCCAAATTCGAGGTATTCAAAATGAGGAAAACAGAAGAGAATATAACTTAGACATTGCTATTCCGGCTTAAACAGTGCTAGGATAAAAAGGAAAAAAGCAAGAAAAGCTTGAATGAAGAAGATAGAAAAAAGTGGCAGGGGTAATCAAAAAGCATTCCATGCAATAAACCCAGCTCAAGGTTAAAAATTTTCGGAAAACAAAGCTAAACAAGAGCATACCCATCAAAACTCCATATTTACAAGTAAAACCATTAGACTAACAATCAGGAAAATAAAAACAAAAAAACAAAAACAAAAAGCCAGAGAGCACAAACCTTGTTGATGAAACAGAGATCTTCCGGAAACATTTTTCTTCCTAATACATACCAAAACCCACATTGAGAGCTCATACCCTTCTCCTTCCTACCCTTTTTTTCTTCTTCTTCAGCGTCTCAGAAGACAAAAGAAAAAAAGACGACGACGACGACGACGACAAAGATAGCTCCTTTCTGGACATTCCTCGTGATTAGCAACCATCATTACACGCCCTCCTTTTTCAACTTCTATTCATCATTTTACTCTCTCTGCGTGCCCTCTCCTTCTTCTTTTCTTCTTGATCTAGTTGCTGTTGGTCCTTAATGGCTGCTCGGCTCCTCTGCAAAAACAACCGTACCAAGTAGTTGTCTCAGTGCACCGCAGCGCAGCGACCGCAACACACACTCTTGAGCCTTTAAAAGCAGCAAAACTCCAAGCTCAATTCGATCTTTACCTGCCACACTAGATACGGCTGCTGCCTTACTGAGGTCCTGAGGGGTATTTTAGTAACTTGGCTTTGCTTTCATAAGCTCGACACGTGACATGGCGCGTCTGTACTGCAATTTGTAGGAGTGTGCACCGTCAACGTTGTGTAACCGGGAGCTGGTTAGCTGGATAACTCCCATCCTCGAAGAGAGCAAGTAGTTGACACGTTGGTCAGTTTTGAACGATTCTACCAGGTTGACCGTCTGTAGGCGGTGTTCGGAATTTTAAATACGCCAGGCCTGGTCATCTGGTTCATTACAATTTAAAAGTATTAATTAATTAATTTTATTTATTTATAAAAGAAATAGCTTTAATCAATCCCATTTGTTTTTATTTTTATAATAATTAGAATTTTGTTGAAAGAATTAAAATGAAAATATGATTAAAAAAATGTGGTGTCATAGGATATAAAAATAGAGTTGAGGACAATTTTAAAAATAATATTTAGAGGATGTTTAAAAAATTGTAAGAAAATAATTGGGGTTTAAATAACATTGAATTCAATTAATGGTTCTCTTTTTTAGTGATAATGATTTATTCTTTGACAATGAAAGATGTTTATGAACAATTAATTTAAGAAATAGTTCTTTATTTGTTGTTAAAAGAGCAAATTATATCAGAAAATAATTTAAAGAATTATATACTTTTGTTTTTTAAGATTATACTTTTATTTTTTAATCATCAATCATTACCAACACAAAAATAATACAAAGCCTTGGTACTCAACTTCACTCAAGTAAAGAAAAGTAATTATTTAAGTTAAGTTTGTAATTGATAATGATGACTCCAAGCTTTTATCATTTCGTTGTTTTCACGCTTTTCCTTTTTCTCTTCTCTAAGGCATACATCTTTTTGCTCCTACAATGGCAATCAAATTCTCTCTCTCTCTCTCTCTCTCTCTCTCTCTCTCTCTCTCTCTCTCTTTATATTATTTTAAATGTTGCGTACAATGCAAGTGGCTGCCCTCTAATAAGTAATAGGTTGAAATAGCAGCCTGCCCACATTGAGAATTTCTATTATATGCTGTTAAAATAAATAATTTATGGAATTATTAGTTAAAAGGAAAGGTTGGTAGGATATGGAAACATAGCAGCACGCTACTTTCCTGTCTTGAAAAAATTTTGAGAAAGAAGAAATCCTTTGGTAGATGGAACGATAACTTTATCCCCCAACATGAATAAAATGCAGCTAATTCAAGCAAATGAAGGTGCGTGCACGTTAGTAACAATGCCATCATTCTTTTGATGTCTTATTGATTCTTCAACCTTCCATCTAATTATCGATGAAAATTAATATTTAAGAGAACCAAGACTTTTTTTCTTTTTTTTCTTTCACTCAAGGATGTAGAACAATACCTAATGAGATTCAAGAATATCAGGGAATGTAAAATTTTTACGAGGCCGATTTTAAACCACCATTCAAGCACGAATATATGGCTTCCTTGTACATAAACCCTTATGAGGGTTTTGTAAAATTTCAACAGTTCGTCCGCTTTGAAAACAAATTCTTCCATTTATGCCTCATAAAAAGAACCTCTAAAATTTCTTTTAAGTCATGACCAATGCCTCAATTAGTCCTAAACTTATGATCTACTACCAAGAAAAAAATTATGGTAATAATAATAAAATAAAATATGTCAAAATTTTTTTTTTTCAAAAACTGCATTAAAATAAAAAAATATCTAATAGCAAATTGGTTCATTAATTCAATAAGAAATAAGAGTTTTTCTGTCATTACAAATACATTTTTCCTTCTATCATTTTCAAAAACATTAAAATGATTTATTTTTCAAATTTTTATTTTAAGTTCTATCAATATACGTTTTGATCGCCAGTTCTTAATATTTTATTGAAATTGAGAGAATAACCTTAAAAAGTTTATCTTTGTTTTTTGTTTGTTTTTGAAATATCTCATTTAAGCAACAACAATCATATAGGCAGGGTTGTAACTGTAAGTCAAACGAGAAATTTGTCTTATTATTCAATTAACAAGTTGAGTGATAAAACCCTAACCCATCATTAAAAAATAAAACTACTCCATAGGTATTTTCTAAGAGCTCGACGATGGAGCATAATTATGGAGGCAGAGGGTTCGAAGCAAAGATAATATTAGGTGCGTG
>JAJIYU010001694.1:0-34081 GCA_030144865.1 Tinospora cordifolia
CTAATGTTAAAAGCTGTTTGGCCTTAAAAAGTTATAGTTAGAGGTGAGGGATCAATGGAGTAGTTGGTGATGTCTCACTTTTCTTGTGGTCATGTTAATAGGTCTAGGAGGACTTGGAAACCAAATGTGCAAGAGAAGCGGCTATTCAGCTACATCTTTGACCGACACATCCGAGTCAAGGTTACTACTCATGCTTTGAGGTGCATTGATAAGGCTGGTGGGATTGACGAGTACTTGCTGAAGACGCCATACCAGAAGATGGACACGGAGATGGGTTTGTTCTGGAAGGCAAGAATTGAAAAGATGTATGAAGAGCTTGGGGAGATGGAAGTAGGGTTTTTCTCTCCTGAGGAAGAAGCTAAGATTGAACAGGGATTCAAGGACCAGAAGCTTGCTGAAAGGGCAGCTCGGAGGGAAGCAAGAAGGAAACAAAAGCAAATCGAGGAAGGCAAAACAGGCATTGAAGGCCTTGCTGATGAAGAGGCTAAGAAGGTGGGAGATGGCAACACTGATGCTAATTTATCTTCGCAATTGGTTGCTAACTCTTAGTTGTTGGAAATCCTAGTGTGACTTGACATATCAAATCTCCTAGCTTTTTACAATTTTTGGTAAGAGATAGACTCCCCATCCGGAGCAGCTGACCTAAGGGCATATTTTGATGAGATAGCTCGTTTATTCCCGGAGGGGATTTTTTTTTTTTTTTTTTTTTCACCCTACATAATGTTTATGTAAGGTTGGTCTAATAGAATGTGCAAGTCCCGCTTGCCAAAAGGATATTTTAATTTCTACTTGGTTGTGCGGAGGCTGTTCGGCAATGGCACTCAACTCTTATCAGTCATTCATACAAGTAATTTGGAAGTTTTTCTTTGCATTATGGATCGGACACCACTTTACATCAGAAAAAATGTCATGGTAACAATCACAGACATCTGAAGTATAGTTCAAAAACAAATGCTTGTTTCCATTAAAGAAACCCCAAAAAACTATTAAAAAAAGGCTGTTGGAAAGAAATGAAACTAATTTTACTCGGTCATTGCCTGCTCTCTAATATTACAAAGAAGCTTGAGAGTAAGTAAAGCGGTTTCTGCATTCCTCAATGTTTGAGATGAATCAGAGGAAACACACGCCAGCAGTTAGCAAGCTAATTGCTGAATGACACTACTCGTCCACTTGTTCACCTTCGCATGATTGGCTTTACCTGCAATTACTGAAGTAAAATTGAAACCCTAATTATTATGAAGATCAAAATGCAATAATTAAAAATGTCACGTATAACCTTAAATATGTATCTCAGTTGTACAGTGAAGACAACATTGCATCTTTTCTCCTAAAAGCAGTGTTTACAATTGCTGTGAAGGCAGGTCTCGCACCCAAACAGGCGAGGCACTTAGACATAGCCCTGTATCTTTTCTCCTGAAAGAAGTGTTTACAGATTTCTCTGGAGGCAGAAGGTCCCGCACCCAAGCAGGCGAGTCACTTAGCCATAACCCTTTACCGGTATCCTTGTGTTTAAAATCGGGTGCTCTAATATTGCGCTGCAAATTAGATCACATATAAGTATCCACAAGAACAAGACTCCCACCACTTCTTAGGATTGAATCAAAAGATACATTCAGATTTGGTGGAAATAAAAATTTAGAGTCACCTTGTCAGATCTGTTGTCCCACCACTTCTTAGGATTATTCACCACGTCTTTCCAAAATTGCTCATCCGATTCTACACAAAAATGAAGGAATGAACCACTTATTAGAATTATCAAGTCTTTTATACCATACAAAAAGAAAGGAATGAACAACTTCTGTATAAAATAGTAAACAAAAGAGTTACAGCACAATATACACGGCTAGAACTGCCAAAAATGATCCAACTTTAAAGCATAACCATGGAATGTGGAGATATGAAAGTCAGGGAGTAATTAAAGATGGAAAAAGAAAGTGCTCATTCCAATATGTCATGCTGACTAGTCTAAATCCTTCTTATTCCTTCTCTTTTTCAAATCCAGTTAAAAAATCAACTCATCCATGGCATTTGTGATTTCTAGGCAAAGCAAATATGAAATACACAGAAGCCATTCTGGAGAGGATAAATGTCTATAATTTGATGAGATGCAATCTAGACTTATTTGATCACAATCATCAATCAAGCCAATCACAATTCAATGCATAAAAAATCATGAAGCACAAATGTCAGTTTGATTGACAATAGAAAACAGCATTTGCCAGGCAAACAGCCAAAGAATCCTGTTTAGTAGTTTTCTGTGTTACAAAACAAATATGCATTCCACCAGTATAATGAAGATTGAAAATATATTTAGGTACAAAAACTAGTTGTGCATTGGGTTTATGCCTAAAGTAAAGACATAATAATCACTCTCACCTTTTTTATTCTTTGATTCATTTCCTTTACTTGTCTTAGATTCCTTTGCTTGAATTGTACTAGGTTCCTTTCCTGGACTTGTACTAGGTTCCTTTCCTGGACTTGTCTTAGAAGTACCATCAAACTCCAGTTTTTCAAGTTTCAACAGGGCCCACTCTGGTGCAGTGTTAATCCATAAGGCCTCGCGACGATTCTTGTGTTTAAAATCTGGGAACTTTGGACTAATCTAAATAACATAACACCAAAATTTTATGGATGCAATTCATCATCAAACACTTCAGTTACAAACTAACATAGATACTCACAGATCCTTGAAGCTTAGCTTTTCGGTTGTCCCACCACTGGTTTGGATTGCCAACAAGGTCCCTCCATAAGTTGTCTGAAGAGGATCCATTCTCAGCATTACCTACAAAAGAGAGACCCTTTACTATGAACAAATTAAGATATAAATGCAAACATAATCCCACATATTCTGCACATCCATTGACAATGAAAAGGCATAAATTAACCTTCCAGAGCATAAATTGGGGCTTAATATTATTATTGTCTCTTCTAAAACATAATTAACGTTGTTTATTAGTAGAAGATTAATGTATTTTCTTTTGGAAAATAGGAAGAGGGTAAGACAAACATGTTAGCAACAAGATGGGTGCAAGTAAAATTTGATCAAAAGTATGAGACATTGAGGGTAATGGAGATTTGTCAACCTACTTAAACCAATACATTAACCATATAACTAACTTCTAAATTAGAGATAACTAGAAAATTTAGGGTGTTAGTTTTTCGATCTTCAGCAAGAATGGCCACAAGATGATCTCTCTAAGTTTTAGCACTGTATCTATTGTAGATACTGGCATGAAAGCAATTGTGATTGTCATGCAATGTTGCGTGGAGCTTCCAACTCAGGAAAGCTGACAGTCCTCAAAAGTTTGGAGTAGCAGATTTAGAGCTGGAAAGAAAACTAAAAAGAACTACTTAATATCAGAAAAATATACACAAAACTGTGACTTCTAAATTCTTATTGATACTGCATGTTGGTTTAAAAATTGTAAAGCACATGTATCTACGTTGCTAGACTACAATTACTACTCTCAACAGAGCCTTTTCTTAACGACATTAAGTTGGCTAAATGAATCTATCTCCTCAACTCCACTCGGACCACTCCATCTAGGGCAGTTGTGTTTTCTTGTAATAGCTGACTTTGACAATTTGTTTTCTTAACACCATATATTTAGAGGTTTGAGCAATATAAAATAATCAAGCAGTAAAGAAATATTTTCTATCAGCCAAATAAACTAACATACTGAAGCTATGTTCTAAAGTGGTAACGATTTCTAAAACAACGCCATAAAATTGCTATCAAACAATTATTAGAAGAGCCAGAGAGATTAAACAATAGGAAATAAGCGTCATAGAACTAGAAAATTGAACAACACTCATGCCTCATAAGTTGCCTTGAGCCTTTAGTCTCATTGTTATGTTGCAAGATTTATGCCTCACCTACCTGAGGTTCACACTTGAGCTTATGTGAGTCTAAAGCCTCACTATCTATCAATTAAGGCAAATGCGAAGTGCATTTTTATTCAAATTATGAAAAATAATCCTAAACGACTACTATTGATATCAAGAAAGAAAATGATATTTATTTTTCTCTGATAAAGTTCTAATAATAGTCATTTAGACGTGATCCAAAATTAAAAATTGCAAGCCTTGGCTTACGGTGTCAGAGGTTGTTTGCACATTATTAAAAACTATTTTGTGGACATTGTCTCTACGGGTTTATGAAAATGAGTCACCTCAAAGATGACTAAGAAACAAAATCTTATAAAAGCTACTAGAAATGTCAGTACTGAGAAGCAGTTAGCACCAAATTTGTGTTTTACTTGCCAGGTTCCTTTTCTTTTCTGAAGATGCCAGGTTTTTTTTGAATAATTAAAAGTTCAACATTTGGAAATCTTGTATTATATATATGCTCAATTGCTCATTTAGTTCTAACCTCTTATCAGTATCACTTTGAGGCACCTTACTTCAAGTAGGAGAACTTCCTCAATTATTCCTCGCGAATTTCATAACCTTGATTAATACTAGTTAAATAAATAGAAAAGCAATGGGAAATATAACTGCTGGCAATTTAAAAAACCAAAGATGTGTCCAAACAACTTCACGCAATTATCATCATCCGTGCTGAAAGGAAGAAAAGGTTAAGATGAATTACGCAGGATAAGTATTAGGGGAGGGGAGGAATGAAGACAGATAATATACTTAAGATAAATGCATTAAAATGAATATATACCAGAAATGTTAGACGTCTGTTCAACTTGCTTATCAGATTCACGGCTTTCCTTCCTGGTATGAGATTCACAAATTTCCTTCCTGGTATGAGATTCTTGGACAAAACTTAGGCTATCCACCATCACCTAATATTGCGATATATTTGGTGTGAGATAAATCGAATACAAAATTCAGAGATTAATTTCCATTCAAAGATAAACTATGAAATATCTCCACAAGTGAAATTAATCTATATTATTAACTATAGCAAAATGATAATAATCACACATTAGAAGGCACAATGGCACAATGACTCTGAATAAATAAATAAAAAAAAGAATAAAAAAAACCTGAATGCTAGGTTGCCTCTGCTCTTCATTGAATGGTGCCGCATCCCCTATTAGATGCCCGGCAATGTGAACAAGATCCTTTTCCTTCAAATGGAAAGCAGCAGCATGAGCTAAATCACCTTCAAAGATTAATGGGATCCTGCTTCACAAAAAATATAACGAATCAATTCCCCGTCCACAAAAACAAATCTGAGACAAAAACAATCTGAGATTAAAAATAATATAACATATAAATTCTTTCCGGAACTCGGAACTATTATTGCACTAAAGTAATCCATTAGAGCATTTTGCAAATTGAAACTTGACGCGAGCCATCGAAACAAAATGTCCAAGCAAAGCAAGCCATCTACAAACGAGTGTAAGTTATTATACATAAATTAGTGGATCTCCATCAATTCTCCCCCCTCCCGCGCCGGGGCGGCCTTTTTTTCATCTGCAAGCATCAACCTCAAGAAGCAGGAAGCACAACAACTATACCTAAGCTAATAAAATAACAACAGAAGTAACATACCAAATCGAAGCACGATCATGATTGTTTTCCTGCAAAAGAATCGTCCCAGCCAAATACTTCCCATTCGGAGACTCCTGAAACTGAACTGGAATCGCCACTGAACCAATAAGGTTCACTGAATTAACCACCTTCTCCTGCCAAGGAATTTCGCTTGGCCTCGGCAAATCAACGCTTGGCTTCGCATCTCTCTGCCCGAGCTTCAGCCATTCATGGCGATCAGAAATAGCTGAAGAACCAGTTGCAGGAGCGGCGGTGGGGGCGGCCGCGGTAGCAGGACGAGGAGGAGGAAGATCAGGTGGCTCTGAAGTTGATCGAACAGAAGCGCTTTTCCAATCTGCTGCATCCGCGGTCTTGTTCTGTTTCCTAAGGTTCTTCTGTCTAGTCGTAGTAGAGTAAAGAGCGTAGTACTGGAGATTGGAGAGCGGATGAAGCAATCGTTTCCCATTAGGAGAAGAAGATATCATTTCTGCGAGCTTACGAGATAGATTGTTCATGTCTTCCAATGTTGTCTAGGGTTTAGGGCTGTTGTTTGTCTGTAGGGTTTTAGTAAAGGATAGTACGTATTTGAAGCTGTAACTTAGAAGATCAAGAAGACGACGATGCTATGGAAGAAGGCAACTCTGGAGCACTGGCATTTTTCCATTCGAAAGTATGTTGCTTGCTCAGGCAGGTTCTTAGCGGCCATGGCCAAAATATTTACCTCTTTTTCTAATTAAAAGTGAAAAAAACAATTTAAAAATTCAATATTTAACTTAGTATTGGGAGGAAATCTAAACATTGTAATTCGGCTGTCATGGCCTTAAGGTCTGCCAGGGTTTTGAATTTAACCCTGGTTACCGAATATTATCCCCAACTTTAAACTAATTGTACCCAACAAAAAACAAATTAGTAGGTGTTACAAATAATTATTTTAAATGTTTTTGTAACTTCTACCATTTAATTTTTTGTAACTTCTTACTCTTACAATGTTTAAATTAATGATATCATTTAAATATTTTTATTGTGATTAATGTAACCCCCTATGCTCCAAAATTTATGTAAAAGAGTCTTGTATCTTATAAAAATTATCAGAAAAGATAATAGCTGTCTCTTGAAATTCTCGTCTCTTTAATATTTTTAAGTACTTCTTCTTCTTTTGAAATTTTTTTATATTTTAGAATTAGTTCTTGTTAAATTTATAACACATTATTAACGTAATCATGCTTTTGATGAAAATATTTCATAAATCAAAGAAACAATAACTTTGAAGGTAAAAACTTTAAGATATGTTTTAATTTGTAAGATTAACTTTTACATTATTATTTGAATAATGTATATCTTTTGTATATATGTATGATTTAATATAAATTATATATAATATTACTAACTAAAAAAATATGTTATGTAGTTGCGTCTTATACGATCTTCTTTATTATAAATTAAAAATCAAAATGTAACAAATAAACATTTTGTTTTTTATATATATAATGAATTACTTATACCATATTCTTGACTTTTATAATACAAATAATACTATAAATTTGAGTTGACAATAAGTAAGTCTTGTTGCGAGTAAAATTAAAAATTAAAAAAAATATGGGTTGTCTTGTTTTAGGAGGTCGATTTTTTAAGAAAAGTTTCTCTCACTGCTTTTTCTTAAAGGTTATTTTATCAACTCATAGAAATAGTACATTTTGAAAAAAAATTAAAGATAGTGAACATTTGAAAATAAAATATTATTCTTTGTGTTATTGACATGTATATATTATTTTTTATTACAATTCTATTATAGTTATATATGTGTATACATTTGTAAAATATATATATATAGGTTAGAAGTATAAATATTTAATATTATGAAAATTATATATATATCTTATTAATACTATAAAAAGGAATGATTCTTATAAATATAAGTATTAAATTACAAATTTTGATGTATTAGCAAAATAAAAATTACTTTGATGAAAACAAATTTTTCGTCCAAATGGTATTATACATTTTCTGAAGTAAATGTTAGATTTGTTAATAAGTATTGATATGGACATTAATATAATTGCTATAATATTAAAAAATATATATTACAATGGTTAATACAAGAATAATTCTCATACCACAGTGGTCATTATTTTTAAATAATTAATACTATGTTATAAGACATAAAGAGATTACAAATTAAATTAGATTATTTTTTAATTAAAAAATAATTCTAAGGTGATATTTTTATCTAAATTAAAATTAAAATTTTGATTATTTATTTTTATTTAGTCTATTTAGCTTAATATATTTTTTATATCTTAAGCTACATGAAAAATCTACCTATATGATTAAAATTATTTGTTTATATATTTAACTCAAAGACTAAGGCCTTGAAAGCCCTTAAAATATTTAAAATTATTTCATTCATATATATAGACTGAAAAGGTTTTTAATAAATTTTGATTCGTATGAATAAAATGAAAACTTTATAAATAGAATTTATATAGCTTGAAGCTATTCAAAAAAATTTATATAGCTTGAAGCTATACATGATTTAATGAAACAATTTTATTGTCATTAGGAGGATGAAACCCAATTTTAAAATAATAACATATAAAATTGTTAATACAATTTAAAGCTACGTGAACATAAATATCAAAAGAGAAGTTAAAAACTAATTGATAGTTCACAATATCAATTGACTATATAAACATGAGTCTTAAATAAGTTGAAAATCAATTGGTAGTTCATAAGATCAATCATGTTCAAATATAAATCAGTTAATTAATGTACAAATTATTTGTAAAAATTTAACACACCCAAAATGTGATTGATCGATCAAGTCAAATGACATACATATAAAACATTTTTAAAGAGGAATAAAATAATATTCATATTATATGTCAAATAAAAAGGATATAAGTATAAATATCTCTTTAAGAAATAAATGAAAAATTAGACATTTTTTAAGAAATTGGGGACATGAGTATCCCGCATAAATATCTCTTTAAGAAATAAATGAAAAATTAGACATTTTTTAAAGATAATAGATTTAATATAAATGTCAAATAAAAAGGATATAAGTATGTCTCTTATGTGAAAAAATATCATAAATTTAATATATGTGTGAAACATTAAATGTAAATGAATATTGTTCATGATATTTATGATATTTTAAAGTGTTCGTTAATATTTTATAAAATGAAGATCTTACACTATAGATTGTAAAATAATGTCAACATTAAAATGAACAATTTAAACTCATTAACGAATTATTTTTTTTTTATCCCAACACTTAATGGTGTATGATGTGTTAGATGCAAATGAATATTTTGTGCAAACTTTCAAAGAAAAATCAATTTGTGGATGATGATATATACGAAGAATCATTAATAAAAAATCATCGAAGGATTATTGGTCTCGAAGTACCAAATCTTATTATAACTAATGTAATTATTGGTCCTAAAGTACAAGATTAGATGTCTTCTCTAGCTAGCTACTTGCAAGTTGCGACTTTTACCAACTCGAATATATTATGATAAAATTAAACATTATTTTGCTATTTTCGAGAAACAAGTGATATGATTCTATATTTTTCTTTAAGAGAAAAACAACACCAAAGTTGGCTTGCAGATATTGAGTTTTTATCGAATTTTTACAAAGTAAGGTCACAAAAATAATTTGTTTTACTTATAGTGATATTGCGATATCATAATATCCGTGAAACAAACAATGTTTGCAAATTCTTCAAATCACTATAAGATTTTGAAAATTTATAAAACAAGTCATCAAGGATACTGTGGATCGTCTTCTATTAAAGTTTGTCCGATAATATTATATGAGAAAAATGCAACATCTATTGCATGGTTACAAAAAAGATTTATCAAAAGATGACAAAACCAAACATATTTCGTTGATATTCTTCTTTTAGCGTGATCTTCGGAAGAATAATAGAATTGATATATAACAAATAAGATCGAGAGAAAATTTTGAAGACTTGTTTGTAAAAGTTTTATCAAGTATAAGATTTATGAAACTTGTACATGGTACTGGGATGTGACGACTCAAGATATTTCAAGTATGATAACAAAAGAGAGTCTATACATGTCATCATGAGGGATAAAATAAAGAAGAGTTATTGATTAATGCACTATACTCTTTTTCTCTTAGCTAATGTTTTGTACCACTGAGTTTTCCTTATAAGGTTTTTAATGAAGTAGTCTTAATAATAGTATAAAACTCCGAAGAATATGTAATTTTTTTTCTTTTAGATTTTTTTCTCATGGATTTTATTTAGTAAGGTTTTAACGAGACATATTATCATATAAAAGGCATTCAAATGAAGAGTGTTATAAATGATTATTTTGAATGTCTTTGTAATTCCTATCATTTAGTATTTTGTAATTCATAAATCTCACAATGTCTAAATTAATGATATTATTTAAATATTTTCATTATGGTTGATGTAACCGCGTGTCTTAAAGTCTATATAAAGGGGGCTTATATCCAATGAAAATCATCATAAAAAAGAATAACTGTTTCTTGAAATTCTTGTATCTCTCTAGTATTCTTGAGTAATTTTTCTTATTTATTTATTTAATTTTTTGTATTTTTCAATTAGTTCTGATTAGATTTATAATAGTAGGGATATTAGTGGACAATGACTAAAAAAAATAAAAAATATATAGTAAAAAATGTTATGTGATTGTTTTAATTTATTTTTTTTATTGTAATTATAATATTTATAATAATAACAGAAAGTGTGACATATCTCAAAATATGCATACTCACTCCAACCAATAAGTAATGTTTCAATTATATTAAAAATTGTAAATGTAATAGTCTGACTTATATTTTTAACATAAATGTAATCAAATGAACCCACTAAATTATTTGACCGGCTTACTTTCTCTATTTTTCGAGGGTTTTTCAAGTTATCGTCTTCTTCTTTTTCATTTTTTATTACAAAGGGAAGAAATAGTTTTTATATATATATATTCAATAACCATTTTAATTTATATATGTAGGAGATAAAGTGGAGTTCAAACATTATATGCGCATATAGTAAAAATAACAGGTTATGTATATAAATAATAAAAAATAGAATATATATTCATAAACAACGAGCAATGGGCATAGAAGAAATTACAAAAAATGTCTATTTTTTAAAATGTTATCAAAAATATTTGCTCATTGTTTTCCATTTTTGCTTATATCAATTTTTTTAAAAATATTTACAATTTTATCTAATGCCCTAATCTTTGTTTTCAGATTGTTGCTCGCGGCTATCTCAGAGAAGAGGGAGAGATCAACATGGAGAACAACAATGAGAAGAGAAGGTGCAAACAACAAATAGAACAACAACACAGGTGTGGATCAACGGCGGTTGAATCATGGCAAACAACAGAGAAGCGATGCACACAGTCGCGTGATGGAAGCAGCTCGGACAACAGCGATTTGATAGATGCGACTGTTAGACATCTTCATTCGCTTGATTTGAAGACTATTTGGGGAATTCATGTTGTGCAGGAGGTGAAGTTGTTGGTGAAGAAGACCAATCGAGAGAATCTGGACATTGCCATTAATGAGCTTGTTGATCTAGGGTTGCGGAGAGAAGTTGACACAAAGTCTATATAGAAGAAGCAAAGGAAAGTGCAACGATTGCAGCAAGCGACGTCATAAATATAGCGGCACAGAACAGAGACAAGTAGAGGAGTGACGGTGGTAAGTAATGGATGCGAAGAAAAACAGCACAACAAAGGGCTAATGGCGAAGAAGAAGAAGAAGAAGAAGAAGAAGAAGAAGAAGAAGAAAAGAAGATTGGAAGATGCAATGAAACAATAACAGACAAATTTGCAAATCACAGCAGTGCGCTAGTTGCCTTTCTCATTGCTTCTTCTTCTTCGCCGTTTAGCCCCTCCTCTGTCCAATACCAGCATTATCACTGTCATTAGCGTTCCATTGCCTCTAACAGCAAGAGGCAGTGACGATGAATAGATCGAGCAGTTCTCAGTCCACCTGCGCCGCCAACACACGCCTTCTGTTGTTGCTACCGATCGGATCTCCCCTTTTGCTATTCTTCTTCATCGGTATATATATATAGTAATACACATTTTTTTACTCTTTTTTTTCCTTTTTTTGGTTTTCTTACTCCATTGCTTGGAGCGCCAAACTATTATTTGCCAAAGAAGTAGAAGAAGAAGAATAACTGTTGCTATTTGTCAGAGTGTTGCTCGTCGGAGTGTTGTTTGTCGGACTGTTGCTCACCAAAGCAGTACTCGCTAAATTGTTGTTGTTCGTCGGCCGGATTAGTGCTCGTCGAAATGTTGTTGGTCGTTGGCCAAACTATTGCCTGTCGGACGATTATTTTTGTAATTAATATTTTAATATTTGTATAAAGTTGAAATAATTGATATTATTATAATATATTTTAAAATATTGTATAGAAACGTATTTTTCCCATGTGCATAAGTGCATTTGCCCATTTTTCATCCTCAATGGACTGTTCATCACATTCAAAAACGGGGCCACTACAAAGTCAAAGTAAAAGGTGTACAAAACTCTAGTCCAATTCGCAATGTGTCAATTAGGGGTGAGCATAATTCTTAAAAACCCAACTCAACAAAAATGGGACGAGTTGGGTTAAGTCGGGTTGGGCATCCAAAAAAATTTGAATATATTGGGTCCAATAGAGAAAAATCCAAAAATCACGAGTCGCACTCAATTTTTGTTATACCCAACCCTAAAGGACCTGACTCAACCTGCTAGCCTCCCTCCTCCATTTGCTTAACTAAGCCCACATATTAGGCTCAATTCTCATAAACAACCCATGTGCTATCCATTATCCACATTCAACCCATCTACTACCCATCCTCATTTACTGTTCACTTTTGATTTCAATCTTCTGCTGCTCATGGATAACATATATATATACAAATAGCGAAATAAATATATATATATATATATATATATATATATATACCTTATGGATGTCTTTATAACATATTTGTACATATGTTTAAATAGCGAAATAAATATATAAATTCCTGAAAGATTTAAAATGTCTAATGAAATTAAATTAAAAGCTCATAACATGTATTTCATAAAATTAGAAAAGTCTAAGTATGAATTAAAATAATATTGTCGAATGTAGTATAAATATTTGAGTGATTATTTACTTAAAGAAGAATATGTGAATAGTCTACTTTACTCATGCGTTTTTATTAAAAACCATATTTAGGTTTTGTAATTATTGTTGTATCTGCCATTGATTTAAATAAATACTGTGAGAGATCATGACAACATTATAGATACATCCGAATATCTTAAAAAAGAATCCAAAATAAAAGATCTTGAAAAAACAAACTATTGTATTGGATTACAAATCAACCATTTTTAGTTGAGTAATTGTTCATTAATCAAATTGTGTAGATAAATTTAAAAAAAAAAATTATATGGACAAAACACATCTATTGAATTCTCTAATGACCATTAAATCAATTAAAATGGATAAAGATCTATTTCGACCTCGTGAAAGTGTGAAGAGTTATTTGGACTAAATGTATTGTATTTAAGTGTGACAGAAACACCCATGTATCTTACAAAATTGTATAAGACCAAGAATTATATTTTTTTTGTTAACTAACTTGTAAAAATATAACTTTTCTCTAACTCAAAAGACATTTAAACAGTGTTAAACATACTTTTTGATGTATTTGAGGAACAAGTGATACGAGTTTATTATATTCAAAATGGACAAACAAGTTTAAACAAATGTGTTGATGTTGAATATTTATCTGATCTTTACACGAGCCATTCTCAAAACATAGTATGTATTCACTCGTGGTGGTGTTGTTATGTTATGGAAGTTAGTAAAACAAACTAGGATTGCTACTTCTTACGATCATTCAGAAGTATAAACAATTTAAGAAGCAAGTCGTGAATGCATGTGGTTGAGAAACATGGTTCGACATATTGAAGAATCATGTGTATTATCTTTAATAAAAAAATATCCAACCATGCTATATGAGGATAATGTAACATGTATTGTACAACTGAGTAAATGATATATTGAATGAGATAAAATAAAACATATTTCACTAAATTCTTTTATACATATATAAGCTCTAAATGGACGGTAAAATTGATATCCAACCGATATGATCACGTGTGAATCTTGCTGATTTATTTAATAAAGTCTTGCCAACTTTATCATTTAAAAAGCTTACACATGGCATTGGATTGTGCCGACTTAAAAATATCTCAAGCAAAGCGATAGAAGAAATGTCACCCATATTAACATGAGGAGGAGATTCAAAAGGAGTTTTTGATCAATACGTTGTACTATTTTTTCTTCATTTTTTCCTATAGGGTTTTCTTAGCACTGTTTTTAATGAGGCTCCTGTAACAACAGGAGACTCCATATAAAAACGATGACAATGATGTACTATTTTTTTCTTTTCAAAATTTTTTTTCTACTGAATTGTTTTTTGGAAAAATTTTAACGAGACATATTATCTTAACATGATGCCATCTAAGGAGAGTATTGTAAACTTGTGGGTGGATGCCAATTCATATTTTATAACCTCCATTTTATTTTGATTTAAAGTCATGTAACTTTTAATTTATGTTTAATGTAATTGTGTATTATATGATTCCTGATCTCTTTTTTATTATGACTAAGAACTTATATAAAGGGGTACAACTTTTGTAGTTAGAACATCGTGTTGAATAATAAGTATTTCTTTGTTACATTTCTTTTGTCTTCACTTATTTCTTTTTGTTTTTCCTTTTTTGTTTATAGTTTTTAATTTATTTAACAACAAAATAAAAAAATGTATTAAATAAATGTGTTTGGAAAAATATCTAAAAAATGCATTAGAAGATAATTTAAATATATGCTTAAAAAAATTTAAGATTACTTCCAAATATAGATATAATTAATTATTTCATTTATAGATAAATTTCCAATTTTAAACCAATTAGCCCTAGTGAATCTTAAAAACAAAAATATTAATGGAAAGGTGGAATCCCGTGGTAAACTCATTAGCGCGGGAATCATCTAGTGGAACTCTTGCGCGTTGCCTTCTCTTATCTCGTCTCCGTGCTCGAAAACGAAATTGAGGTATTCAGTCAATCTTCCCTCGATATTCATAGTGCGAGAGGATTTGGTAGCAGTGGCGTTAATCACAGCGCGATCTAGAATCTTCACTCAACCTTGCTCAATCTTCTCTGATCTCGCTTGTTCAGTGAGTGAAGGAGCGAGCGCTTGATCGCTAGATCTAGTTCGATTACTTCTTATTGAATTTATGTTTTCTCTTTGGTGCTTTATTATTATTTTTTTCTTCATCTCAACTCATGAAATGGTGCTGCCAAACTCATGATTTTTGATATGAATACCCTTTTTTTTCTGGACAATCTTGAGTACTTCAGAATTTGATAGATTATGTGTTCTGTGTATGTAGTGTTTATTTGGAGGTGCTGCTCTTAGTTATAACAGACTAGATGCTGTTTATTCTTCTTTTTTGTGTGTGAGAGCTATTTGATATTCTTCTTTTGCTTCTTCTTCCTGTTTTTTTATTTTTTATTTTTTATTTTTTTATTTTTGGTTAAGGCTAATTGAAATGTAACATGGACTTAAATATGTGGTTAATGTCATTTTGATCCTAAGGAATATCCAACATTTTTTTTTAATTTTATTTTATCTGACATGGACTTCTCTATGGTTAATTAGATCTGTGTGGATTTATGTAGTTTTCCAGCTCTTAAGTTCAGTTCTGATTCAGTACTACTAGTTGTAGTAGTTGTGACTCAACTCCACTCCTAAGTCTCCCTTTCCCCACTCCTACATAGGAGTGGGGAAAGGTCTCTTAAATAGGAGTGCATGGTAAGGTCTCTTACCCAATTGTGAACGTTTAATTGAGTTTAATTATTAATTTTCAACGAACTACCTTGCTGGCTTCTGATTATTTCATGAATCAAACATTACACCACTTGTGATCATGCTCAACTATTCCTTAAACATGCATATATCCTAATTATTTCATGCATCCATGTCTTACAAGTGTGTTACTTTATAATACTCCAGTATTAACATTATATGTGACTTAAATCCCCATTTTCTAGGAACCTAACTTGTTGGTTTTTAACTTCTAAATGTATGGAAACATCACCGAAGGAAGAAGAACACTAGCTGTCTGATTTTCTGGGTTGGGCGAGCTGGAAATCACGTGAAGCAAACTAACAATCTAGGTTTGAAACCAGAAAACAGAGAAAAGAAATGAATTGAAGTTGGGTTTGAAGATTAGGGCTCAGAAATTGCTTTGGGGTTCCGTTTGATGCAACAAGGAAGCGGAAAATTCGAAATCTGTTGATTCAAATCTGGAGCTGGACGTTGCATAACCGAAGAGAACGAACCAAGAAAAATCTGGTTTGGCCTGAGCAGGCAGCATCGTTCTTTTGAGGATTGAAGGAGCAAAGGAGCTCCATCAGTTTCATTAACTGAAATTTCTGGTTCTTTACTTAAACAAAAATCTGAAGGTGGGATCCAAAGACTAGAAGTATTCAAGAGAAATTAGAAGAAAATTTCTTGGGGGATTTAATTCTTGGTGTTGGCTGATCGTGAAACAAGGAATGTGAGAAAAATTAATTTCTGGTTTTGATTTTCTTTCTTTGGTTCGTGGTTGAGTTGGAGCAAGATATGATTTTGGTTGAGTTGTAGATCGTTCAACAGAAATTAGAAGGAACACCATCAGTTCTGTTGGCTTCAGTTTCTGGTTCGACCGACTGTTGAAAACAGGGAAGGTAAGAAAAATTCTGGGTTTTGATTTTTGATGTTGTCGTGCGTCTGAATGAAATTATTAGGGGATTTAAGTTCTTTGGACAGTCTGGTATGAATTAACTGATGAAAGAACCAAATTTTTGATGTGCGTTCTTGATGAATAATTGATGGAAGAAGAGTTGGAATTCGGAGGTATAGTTGATCCTTAAAATTTCTGGTTTAAACAGAAGTGAGAAACATTGCTCAGAATTTTCGGGTTCAAAACGTGAACGTGAAGTGATTTGGTTGGAAAAACTGAAGCATTGTTGAAGTTGTTGCACGTGAACGTGAACTACAAGCGAGAAATTGAATCGAAAGGTGCGACGTTTATTTCAATCATTCATTTATTTAACCATTTATTTAATTTCTGTAACTTTGAATAAAATCTATTAGAACCAACACTATAAGATAAATTTAACTCAAATTTTAATAGTAGAAAAATCTAAAAAGAAAATTAACATTTTAGAAAAGTAGATTTAAGAATTTAGTCAATAACTATTTTTAGAAAACCTAAACTTAAGAAAGTCTTAATAAAATCCTAAATTAGCAAAGAACACTTGTGATATGAAAAATGGATATTAAGAGAAATTTAAAAGTTTAAAGATTTAATTATTTAGTTCGTTAAATACATGATAAATAGGTTTTTGGTAAATTTAATCTTTTATAGGAAAAAGGATAAAATTTTGAATATTGAAAAGCTGAAATCTTAAGAAGTCTTATTTTGTTTGTAACTAAATTAATTATGATATTAATAAAAATTTTAAATTTGTGAAGATTTAGTCATTAGAAATCTAATTTTAGGAAAAAAGATTGGAAGTAAATTATTAAACTCTTAGTTTCAAATTAAGAAAATTTAGAGAACTTAGAAATTATTTTAATTAGAATGTATAAAATTCTAGAATTTAGGAATAACTAGAAAGTAGTTAAAGTGGATATTTAAACTTTAGCATTAATTTAGAAATCATTTAAGCTTAAGAATAAATTATTAAGTGTTAAATTTCAGATTTGTACATTTTAGATTATCGAGCATCTCGAAGGAAAGCAAGGTCGCCCTGAAGATGGGCGGAATCAGGTGGGCGTGATTTATTTGCTTATACGTATTATATGGATTTAAAATTCAAAGCATTTGTTTGAATAGTTCTAGGTTATTAGAATTTTATTAGGAAATTGATTGAAATTGTTTGGTATGCTTGAATGATGTGTGATGAATGATTATTAAATTATTGCATGCATGAATAAGAAAACATGCACTTAGATTTCATCATTTATTCATGTAAACTGTCATTTTCAATAGCATGCATTATTTTAATTTTATATATTAAAAATAAATATATTTTAATTTTTTAATAAAAATATAGCCAACAGCTATATAGTCGTTGTAAAAAAAGCCGTAAAAAAATGGTGCTACAAAAAAAAAGGTTTGCCGAGCACTCGGTGAACATTAAACGATGTCGGTCCCCCACAATGCGCATCTTACATCGTTTGGGGTTATTGGGCGCATATGACATTGTTTGGGGTTAGGTGCTCAATAGAGTTATTGAGCACATCTGACATTGTTTGGTTTTAGGCGCTCAATAACCCTCATAAGGGATGCCCTAAATTGATCAGTCTTCTCTTCTTCTTCTGTCTCTCTTTTTCCTCAATAGCGATTCTCTCTCTAGCTTTGCTGGTGATATGTGATTTATTTTTTGTATCCATAGTTCTCTTTTCTTCACTGTTAACCATTGAGTCGGTTATTCCAGAATCCAATTGCTATAGTCGCTGTTAAGTCTGTAGCCAATACAAGTGGCCATTATGGGAGTCATAGAACACGGGGCTGTCTCAGGGACTCTTCCCGAAAACAAGGGCTTTGCCGTACACTATCCTGGATATCCTTCCTCTGTTTCTTGTGCTGTTGAGACTCTTGGAGGAGTTGAAGGAATGCTCAAGGTAATGCTAAGCAATAAACTTGAGATAATTCTTCTGCAATTCTTTTTTTTTTTGGCCTTTTTTCTGTTAATTTGTGTTTACTTATCTGTATAATCATGATGATAATGTTCAGCAACACAATTCCATCGCATTTCACATTAGATATTTGATGGGTTATGTGTTGAAAGTTGTTGGATTTTTCACTTCAATATGGTATGATTGTAGTTTCAGAGAATTTTTTTTTTTTTTAAATTTATTTGGGTTTTTCAATGGGTGTCTTGGCACACTAATTCAATTCGACCAAGGTTGATACACTAAATGGTAACGGTTTCTCAGAGGAGGAGAAACTCCGTAAATAAGTTGTAGAAATATGTTTTTTGGGTTGGTTAAAAGGAAAGTTGATGGTAGTACATATTGGAAAAGTTCTCACTACTATGCATCAATTGATGCTAATGATTGTTGTGACTTTGTTTAAGTGACGATTTGGTAAAGAAGCAGCATGACCAGGTGCTCATAAACATTTAATTTTTAACGTATGTATATATATATATATATCTAGAGAGAGAGAGAGAGAGAGAGAGAGAGAGAGAGAGAGAGAGAGAGAGAGAGAGATACAAAGCTCTTTCTATATATGCTTTTCTCACTCAACAATAGTTTGTTTAAGAAGTGAATGGTAAAAACCAGTGGACATGAGCGGTAAGTAGTTTTCTACTTCTTGCTTATCATATTTTTAACTTAATTGTAGTCACATTTGCAGGCACGCAGCTCCAAGTCAAACTCTTTGGAGCAATGTTTCCGCCCAGAAGATCCACATGCGCATCCTGCATTTGGGGAGCTTCGGCCTTGTAATAATCTTTTGCTAAAAATTACTAAAACGAGTTGTAGTAGTGGCCTAGAAGCAGTGGTTTTCAAAAGCTCATTTAGCTCATCAACTGAAGTGGATAACTTAGTGAGAGTAACTTGCCATCCTCAAACTGTTGAAAATGAGCAGCAACAGAATGTCTCCAATGATGCTGTGGCATCCTCTAATAGAGATGATGAATTGCAGATGCAACAGGAAGTATCTGCAGATATTGTAGCTCGAGTGACTGAAGCTTATTACTTTAATGGTTAGTGTAAATACTTGCAAACTATGCAAGCACTTCCCATTATGAAATTTATATAGTTTTGTAGTATTTATATTGCCAGCTAATTGTTAAGTTGGTATCTTGTTTGCAGGAATGTCAGATTATCAACATGTTATTCCTGTTCATGCTGATGTTGTCAGGAAAAAGAAGAGAACTTGGTCTGAAATGGAACCGCACTTGGGTGATACCTGCTTCCTCTTGTTTCTTAATTGGTAAATTGGGTTCTTATCTCTTAAACGTGTATGTGCTTTTAATGTTTTGCAGCAAAGGGTGGTTTTGTGGACATTGATCAGGAGGATTTGATGATTCTGCTTCCACCACTTTTCTCACCTAAGGACATGCCGGAAAAACTAGTGTAAGATGCTTTTGGTTTTCATGTCAAAACAATAGATTCTTCTTTTTCTTCTTTTCTGAAAAAAAGAAAAAAAAGAAAAAGAAACTGCATATCTGATCATTTGAAAGGTCTGTTCATCTGGTAAAAATCTTCATTTAGACCTTCACTTTTAATTATTGGCCATTGTCTGAACCATTGTACGTGTACTGAAAATTGTATTCTTGGATACTTATTTCATAGATATCATTACAAGTATTGAAACTTTTTGCCTAGTTATGACTTAGCGCTCTTTTTTCCAGGTTGAAACCATCTGCCAGTTTGAGTTCAAAAAAGAAACATGTGGGAGTAGTGAAGCAACGATGGGAGGTATGTTGAAAGAAATAGGCAATGGATGTTTCTTTAGAACGTAAGTGGAGCCTATTTACTTATGCATACTTTTGTTTGGTTACAATATAATAGAATGAAACAAAAATAAACATCATGTAGGAAGAGGAGTGAGGGATAACTCATTAAATTGAATGTTAATAGCGAGCAAGCCTATCAAGCCTTTTTCCTTCTTCTAAAAAACCAAACCATTATATTTTTAACTTTATTTAAGCATGCTGATTGGAATTTATGAGTCATATAATTTCACAATTTGATTAAGAGGGAAATAACTCAAATCTTTAACTTCTTAACAGTAATTCTAATGCTCTTGAATCTTGTAGTGACTAGCGAGTCTCTAAAAATTGGAAGAATCTTTTGATTATCGTGATTCTTACCAAAAAGTGAAGAAAATATTGATTGCGAGTCTTAGAATTCAAGTGGTACATTTTATGCTCAATATTTTGTTCGAGAGAGTTTTTAGGTGCTAAATAAAATTTTTAAACGTGACTTTGGACCATTTAATCTTTTTAGGATGACCTAATGTTATAATAGGATAAGCGCTTCAATCAATTTCTTCACCTTTGGTTTACCTTAAGTCAATTTATGTACCTCTTTGGAGTGCAATGCAAGGTGGCGTGGTAGCAAGAACAAATTATAATGTATCTAATTTTGGTTTTATGCTAAAATTTCTTTGATTTAGGGTAAAAATTTAGAATGAAACTTGATTATGTGATGAAGATTTCCCTTGGAGAAGAAATATACTTATAAAATGTAATTTTTCTTAGAGAAACTTGAACAATCAGTAAGGTTAATTTCCATGAATGTATTGATCTACCTAGATGTCTTGGTTCATTCATGAATCATGCTGCATGCGTGAATCTTACTATCCATTGATTTGGATCTTGATCTGATTCGCCACAATGTAGACTAGTTTGATTCTGATTTAAGAATCTGTCAACAATGCTTATGATATAGTGCAACCTCATGCTTAGTTGCTTTCATATTTTGTAGATCAGTTTACACTTCCCTAGGATCCCGATTACACAGGACTTTGTGCACCGGAATATCCTTTTTATTTTTTATTTTTTTTCTTCTCATTTTAGTAATAAGCTATTTGTGTATTTTGAATAAAAGCTTAAAATTCTTGGACTGACGTCTACCCTTCTGTTACAGATGGATATCACACCTTGCCTTGGAGTTGATTTTGACATTAAAGATATCCTACTTGTTTTAGAAAATTGTTTTACTTGTTTTAGAATGTTTCTAATTGTTCCGATGGAGTTACCGATGGTATAGTAGGACCTTCAACTGTAAGGAGTTGCACCGCAAACTTCCAACCGTTTTTATTTTTATTTTTATTTTTATTCCTCGTTTCATCATTTTTTTGTCAAGTCCATTGACTTATGCTACTTGGTCTAGCTTTTGTGACTATATGCTTCTTTATGCATTTGGTTTGCTAAAAACAAAAGTTACACGATCTGATATGTGAAAAACTGTTTATAAGTAGATCTCATGATATTCTTTTATTCTCTTTTCTCCATTTGTGGTGCTTAAAATTCCTACAGATACCAGAAAAGATCAATTGGGAGGATTATATAACTCAAGGCTCAGATCATTGGGAATGGCAAATGTCTGTTTCTAAATTGTTTGATGAGCGTCCTATATGGCCTAAGTCTTCATTGTGTGCTTGTTTGCTTGATAGAGGTCTGAAATTTGGTACTCATTTGCTCAAAAGGTCTTCCCAACATCATAGTTATCTTTGAACCTTGTCCTGCATCAATACTTTTCATGTGTGTGTTTATGTTTATACGTTTCTTGTAAATATTGCAGGCTTCTATTTCGAGTTGGATACTACTTTTCAACTGGACCGTTTCGCCAATTTTGGATTAGAAAAGGATATGATCCTCGTACAGATCCTGAATCACGCATGTATGAGCCTTTAGATGAAATTTGAATGCAGATGGATTTTCCCCATTTCATGTACCCTTCAAAGAAAATTCATGATATATTGCAAGGAGCATAAGAAAGAAATTAAAATCTACTTTAACCAAAAAACAAAAAATAAAAAATAAAAAATAAAAAATAAAAAATAAAAAATAAAAAAATAAAAAATAAAAAAGAAGGGATACAAAGATATATCACTATAAAATAAATTATGCGATTGTTGTTAAAACAGCACCATAAAACTTATGGGTGTTGTGAGATAGGGATGTCTTGTGCTTGAGATAGAGCAAATGGTGTGATTATTGGCTGTCATAGTAGCTGTTGTTTTCTTTAAAGAACAACACCCCTCCCCCTTTTCTTCTCCCAAAAAAAAAGGAGCTGATTTCAGGGCCCTGAGTTTGGACACTTAAACTTTTTATAGAAAGAAGAATGTTTGGGACATATTTCTTATAGGAAACTTGTCATCTCAAATTTGTGATACTCATGTTTAAGAACTGCTGAGACTGCATGTGAGTCTAGTGGTTGGGTGGAGAAATCTTACTTATGGTGTCTTTTCTTGAATCGGCACAAAGTCTTAGTTCATAACTTTCCCTCATTTCTGGTCCTTTTTCTTTTTGAGATTTAATTACTTTTAGAAGAATTTGTGTCGCAATGTCAAGGGTCTACATGTATTTGGTTTATAGCCTCCTTGTGTTGAGTTTTACAATGAGAATGTGATTTCATTTCTTTTTTTTTTTTGAAACAAAAACTTAGATATATTAAATATAAAATTAAGTAAAAACTATACCTAATTTAGTAAAACAAATCCATGTAGAAAAAACATTATTTGACCGTTCCCAAATCATCGTATCTGTCTTCATTCTATTAGAGAAAATTTTATGATTTCTCTCCTCCCACTCAGCATACCACACAGCAGTTAGGATGATCTTCCTGTATGGCTTGAGTTTTGGAGATATGTTGTTATCTGGAAACTTAAAAAGGTTCTCCACTGTAGGGGAGACAAAACTTTTGTTAATTTGGTTCCATTCCCTCTACAGAAACTTCACCAAGTCACACTCAACGAGCAGGTGGACAGTTGTTTCCTCCTTCTTCCTGCACATAAAACATATAGAGGGATTAAGAATGTGGTTGGGAAGTCTTTTCTGAATGTTTTCTGCAATCTGTAATTTGTTTAGGCTGACAATCAACATGAGAATCCTTGCTTTTAAAGGGATCTTCATACTTCAGATGAACTCTACTGGAATGTCTGTTTGTTCTCCTGGCCGACCTGCTAAACCCTCCATAAAGGAATGTACTGTAAATTTTTTGCTGCTTTCTCTGTTCCAATTTGGCCTGTCCTCGTCATGTGCATTGTTCAAATGAAAGTTATGTAAGATGTTCAGCAGGCCTCCCAATTCTTCCACATAATCCTCTCCAAGATTGCTGCTAATATGTAAATTCCACCCCCATTGGGGTCTTCCATCCACGCTGTTTCTGCTGTAGAAATCAGAAACTGCTACTCCCTTTTTTTGTGACAGTTTATATATGTTAGGAAAACTATCTTTCAATTTGTGATTTCCACACCATATATCCTCCCAAAATTTCACAGTGTCCCCTTTCCTAATTTTCCAAATAATGTGAGGCTCTAAGTACTCATACAGTTTGAAAATGTCTTTTCAGGGAGATCTGTGACTAACTTTCCTATTCACCCCTGCTTTCCTCCCAAAACCGTCGGATCCATGAATACTTTGAACTATCCATGCCCACATTGCTGTCGGATTCTCCATCATTCTCCAAATCCATTTTCCTCTCAAAGCCATGTTACGTCTTACTAAGCCCCCTACTCCTAGACCACCTTCTTTGATGTGTTTGCTCACTTGATTCCATCTTACCGTGTTCTGACCTTGATCGGGATCTTCATGTCTCCATAGAAAGTCCCGCATCATCCTTTCTATGTTATAAGCAACAGATTTTCGAATTCTGAAAACTGAAGGAAAATACGTTGGAAGGGCCTCCAACACTACTCGAATGAGAAGCAATCTTCCTTCCCTAGACAAATAACTCTTTTTTCGGCCAGCTATTCTCCTCTGAACCGTTTGCAGCATCGCTTCCCAGAAACCAGTTCTGTTGGGATTTCCTCCTAGAGGAAGGCCCAAATAGGTAGTGGGCCAATTCCCGGGGGCTACCCCTAAAGTGTCAGCTGTGTTTACCTTTGAACCTTGAACATTCATGCCCAACAACTAGCTTTTAGCGCCATTTATCATCATCCCTGTTAAAAAATAGAACGTCTCAAGAACCTTCTTTACTATTATAATCTCCTCCTCCTTGTCTTTCATGAAAATGAGACAGTCTTTTGCGAACAAAAGATGTGTAAGCCTCACCTTCTCCTTCCCAATCACTATACCTTCTAACTTTCCTGTTTGAACAGTTTTCTGGATTACCCTTGTTAAAGTGTCCGCAACTATTGGAAGTTGTTGCTATTCCAGGCCTTCCATTGCCCACTTTGAATGAGTAGTTTCCTTAACTAAATCAGAAAAATAACTCAAAATGATATTCTGAATTTCCTGGTCCTTCTCTACTAATTTGCCATTCTTGTTCTCAAGCTTTGAAATAATAGCCCGAGCTCTCCTGATTGAAAGAATTCTATGAAAAAATCTCGAATTCATGTCCCCTTCTTTGGCCCATCTCAACTTTGCCTGTTGCGGTGTTGCCTTTCTTGTTTGCATTCTATGATCTGAATCTCTTCTATTATTTTTCTTCTTTCTTCCAAAAGAGCTTGAGAGTCCTCAGTTTCCAATCTCCTGTCCGCCCCTTCCAGCTGTCTCCTCAAATCTGTTTTTCTTGTTTTATCCTAATTAGCTAGCCCCTTTGCCCAATCCTTCAGCTTTCTTTTTAGATTGCTAAGCTTCTGCATGATTTTGTAGCCTACCCAGCCTTGGCTTTGATCAGGTTTCCATTCTTCTCTCATCATTTGCATAAGTTTTGGGTGCTTAAGCCACTCATTGTTGAAACGGAAAGGAGCAAGCCCCCATTTTGCTTTTTCTGTGTCTAGTAAAATCGGCCAGTGATCAAAGGTTAATCTTTGAAGGCCCCATATTCGCTGCCAGGGGAATCTCTCACACCACTTCCCATTGCAGAAGAATCTACCTATTTTGGACATGACTGGATTAATTCTTCCATTACTCCATGTGTAGGATAGATTTTTCATGTCAGGTTCGAACAGGTTCATATCTTGAATCCAGGAATCGAACATCCTCATTGAATCCTTCACTTGCTGATTATTTCTTTTCTCCTCCAAAGTTCTGATCATATTGAAATTCCCTCCCAAACACCGAGGTTCTTGAATGTTGGCAGATAGAGCTGCAATTTAAGTGAAACAATTCTCCTTCCCTTGGCGATCACATGGGCTATACACCGTTGTGAACCACCAATATTCCTCTCCCCCGCTGTTAATTTCGATGGAGAGAGAATGCATCCCTTCTACTTTGTCAACCACCTTCATTGTGCGAACGTCCCACATAATTAGAATCCCTCCTGCCGTGCCTTCTGCTGGAAGGCTTGCCCATCCCACAAATTTCCTCTTCCGCAGTTGAGAAATCAGACTTAGATCAACGCAGTCCTTCTTGGTTTCTTGAAGCGTGATCAAATTTGCTTTAGCTGCTAAGACCGTTGATCTGATGAGTCTCTTCTTTGGCTCAGACCGGCAGCCCCTGATATTCCAGCTCAAACTCTTCATAGAAACAAACATAGCCCCCAGAAAACACCAAACTGACCTACTGTGCCACGATCAATTGCGCATTGATCAACAACAGGAAGTCACTGACCCTTTCATACTCTTGTTGCTGTGTGGTCATTTAACCATGTCTGCTTTCTGACCGTTGCATCATCTGTTGTTCTTCTTCTGATATGAAGCTCTTATAAGGTTTTTGCACAACATTTTCAGTGGATTGTCGCCTGACATTATGTCTCTTGTATGACACCATCTCGTGTGGGTGGCCCTCTAATTTGCTCGAAGAAATAGAGTCGGTTGAATTGGAATTAGATATGCGTACCTGGAGATGATCGTCCTCGTCCTGTGGTTCTGTACCGCTTCCCGGACCCGTGTCCACCCCAGTGAAATCAGCATCTGTATTCTGAGTTTCTAGGACTCGTTCGGATCCTTCTCGGTCGTGTGGATCTGGGTATTCAGAGTTCGTCCCTAGACTCGGTACACTTTCTTGCAGACGACTTCCCCAGTGGGCCGTCATATTTGTCAAGCCCATAATCCCTTGCTTTTTGTTCATTGGTACACTTGTAGAATGGGCCGCGCCCTTTTTAACTTGTGCGGCCCGTTCTCCTTATGGATTTCGTCATGTCCTGGCCCACTTATCTGCTTTTTTGGACTTGTGTCTCTGGGCCTCAGCCCATTTTCGTTCTCCTGATCCCAGCCCGTCCCCTGGTGGGTAGTTTCCATTTGGTGAGCCCAGTCCACCTTTTTGAAAACCGACCGTTTAGTTGCGGGCCCCTTTCTATTTTACATCACGTTAGCATACTCCGTTGGCCCCTTCCCATTAGCTCCTCTCCCTGCAGCCACTGTATCCTCTGCGACGCCGCCTGACGTGTACTGCTCCTCTGAGTTGATCTCGTTATCGTCGTCCTTGAGATACTTGTCGTCGTCCTCACTGCTGGAGATAGCAATCGCCGATTATCACCGGTCACCGGGCCTCCCTTTTTCGATCTTGAACAAATTCGTCGGATGTTTTCTAGTGAACTGATCCAAGATTTGTTGCCTAAGTTCTTGGACCTCCGCTCCCTAGTTTCTTTCAATCTCCACCAGCCTTAGTTTGTGCACTCCATCTCTGTCATAGATATCGAATTCTTTCGGAAGGAAGTCGGATTCATGTCCCCGAAGTTGCAGAAACGCCATCTCCATAGATGTTGACAAACTTGTCATGGTAGCTTTGTCTAGAAGGCCACCGCATCGTTCACCGATCTTGTCGAAGATGTGAATAATCCACTTTTCCGGTTTAATGCCTTCGACCCCCATTCAACTATTCCTACATGCTACTTTTGTTCCATCGGTTTCCATCTCTGCGCACCATTCCTCAAAATAAATCCTCCTAGGGTAGTTTGATATTTGCCTCTTTGAATAGTTCGGACTTCCGTCTCGTCTTGGCAATAGATTAGCCCCCTCGCAACATCCAGCTTTCGTATATGGACTTCCCTCTTCAGTATTCTCCGGATAGATTTTTAGATCACTTTCCACTTTGTTTCGTCAGATGTTCTAATTATCAGGAAGTCTTTACCACCTCTATTGCTTCTATTACGATTCCCCACTCTCTGACTCTGTATTTTTTTTTTCTGTGTTCCTCCACCTTCTTCTTCGTTCACCCTGCTTTATCCTCCTCGCCTCCCTGTTTCGGCTCTCTTCGTCCACTGCGATCGGTTTCCCAATCTGTTGAACATCCCACCTCTCGTTTTCAAGCTTCTCCTTCCTCATTCGAGTATCCTCCTCTCGCACGACCGCATCCAAGGCCTTCCACAGATTTCGCCAGGTTTTCGTAGTATTTTCCTCTGGGATAATGATGCTTTCCGATCGACCCTGGACTAACTTTGTGATTTTGATAAAACGTCCTTTGTCGTTCACTAGAACTTCCATGAGGACACTGTATCTTGGCCCTCTGAACACACCGATCTCCACCTCTGTATATTTACCTGTCAAGGCCTTTTCCACCCTCCTCTTGATCCATTGCACTGCTTCTCTGTTCAAAGCCAAATGAAATGTCTTTGTCTCGTCACCTCCTGGATTATTATCTCTTGAGAGTCTCTGGTTAAGCATATCGAGAAATGTTTAAAAGACGTGGAGAACGAAAAATAATTCCATTCCTCATTTGATGATTTCACCAATCGGCCTTTATTATGGATCACTGCCTTTGACCGTGTTGAAACCAATTTCTTTTTATGGAAACTGGTTATCTTCGGTTCCGGTCTCCATTGTTTTTTGTCTTTTTTGTGTTGTCTTCTCTTTCGTTCCACCACGGTCCATCCCTCCTTTTTGTCTTCTTCCTCACTCTGTTGGACCAGTATGTTCTTCCATGTCTTCTGTTCATCCTTTGCGTGCCAGCTCTTGTCACGATTCCATTGTCTTTCTTTCTACTTCTTTACTCCATTTTCAGCTACACTCCTACTGAGGGTGATGATGTCTCGGTAGTCCTTGCGAGGAAGATTCTTCGTTTTCTTGGCTTCTTTGTAGTCCTGATATGGGTTGCGCTCGTCGTTGTCCCAATGCCCAGTGTGATCCTGTCGCCATTTGCCTCAGGTGCTCCATCGCCGTTCGTTTCGGTGCTCCGTCCCCTTTTTTTAAGCAATCCTCAATTGTCACATGTGCATTTTGTTTTTCATTTCTTCTGGTACCTGGGCTTTTTTTTTTTATAATTTTCTTTTTAGGGATTGATTAGTCCACTGCCTAGTCACTTTCCACCTCAAATTGTTTATTTAGTGCTCTAGCTAAAAAATAGAACTATCTATATATATATATATAAACTTTTAAGCACCTAAAATTAATATGCAAAAACTCTTTTTGAAAATAAAGAGACAAGTATATCTTAAACTCATTCCATTTTTATATCTTTTTCTAAGTTTAGTTTTTTTAGTTTCTCATTGTGCGATTGTGCTTAATCACCTTTGTCCTCCATCATTCTCTTTATGTGGTATTGCTCCCTTCTTGAATGCGTGGATGCTTACATTCTGCTATATTCTATCTAACAGATACCAGAGTATTGATTTTCGAGTTCCACCACCATTACGGAATTCTTTAAATGTTAATAATAAGTAAGTTTCTATATTTCATATGGATTTTTATTTGTCATTGCCACGTGCAGAGTATCTTTGTTTTTCATAGCCTAAAATCATCATTAACTTGATGGCTTTTTCTTTCTTTATCTTTTTTTTAATGAATTAAATCTTTGCTCTTGATCATTATGCCTTGGATATATAGGTAGATCCACTATTTATATTGGTTCTAATTGTGCATTTTTTAATTTTTTTTTCTTATGTTTGATTTATCAACAGATCAAGGCTAAATTGGAAGGATTTATGTGCGTTTCATGTTTTTCCTTATCAAAGTCAAACTTCATTGCAGCTTTTTGATCTAGTTGATGATTACATTCAGCAAGCAATTACGAAACCAACAAAGCAGAAATTTTGTTCAGTAAGTTCTTGGTCCTTGTACATTTATTTGTAAAGATTGGTACAAAGCTAGAGTCGTATTTCGTTATAGAAAATTTGTAATTTGTCCTTGTTAAAATTCTTAAAATAAGATTTTTCCTGACTTTCATTGTTGGTCGTTTTTTTGCAATAAAAAATAGGTTAGGTTGGTGGTTCGGCTTAAAATCCTTGATGGTCCTATGATTGGCATCTGATTGCTGCCTTTAACATGTCATAAATCTTGACATTATTCTGTAGGTTTGTTGGTCAATCTTTCTCATGATGACCAGGAATAAGAATATTTAACTTGAGAAACTTCAGAGAGATCATCTCAAGTTTAGCTTTAGTCTTATAGAACTAACCTAGGCAAGCCAATTTGTTTCTGCTGTTTTCCTTCTCTTTGTGGCCCATCCCTTTCAAAAGAAAATTAATTTTTTTTTGCAATAGATTGAAAAATCATGGGTGTTTTTATGTATTGTATATTTTCTCATATAATGTCACAATTTCCTTCTTTCTTTGTTTTTTTTTTTTATTTTTTTGGAGAAGAAAAAAGGGAACTTATTTTATAACGAAAGAGCTATTTAGCATCAGGCCTATGCTTTTGCCAGTGGATTGAAAAATCGTGTATGTTTTTGTATATTGTAGGTCTCCTCATATTAATGTTACAAATTTTCTCTTCTACTTAAAGTCAAGTCTTTGTTCCTTTAGAAATACACGTGTTTGAATGGTCCCTTTCCATTATGGCATTCATATTTTCAATTAAATAACAGATATGCATTTGGCACTTTGAGCCTTTGAATGTTGAGGTTTCATGAAGAATATGACATTAATATTTTTTTTCTTATGTTAGGTCAGGCTAAAACTTTTTATTTTCGTAAAATTAGCACAAAGAACACCCCTCAAGATCTTCCTTACAGCGTCTTGTATATTGCCCGGAGTCAGTGTTGTACTTCAAGGATCTTCAGCCTTTCCATATATATATATATATATATATATATATATATATATATATATATATATATATATCCCTGCAGAAACCTCTTGTTTCTCAAATCTGTATCAACCACTCAAATTAGAAGTGAGCTTGTTTTGGGTAGTCAGCATTCTTGTAGGAGGTGAATAATGATTATTTACTGTAGAATATCTATGAAACAAAAGAGACTATCATATATAACATATATCACACGTGATTGTTTGGTCTATCACAATTTCTATCACTATCATATTGGGTCGATGGACATTTTATTTTCAAACTTCCAAATACCGATCTTATGAAGTATATCGATTTGTATTACCATCTTGTGAAAGTTTCTTCTTAGCGCATGCATTAAATTAACCTTTTACTTGGATAACCTTGTTTGGTCAGTAGAATTCGACAGGATGGTTCTCTTCTTATGAGCTTGACAACTTAAGACTACGTGTTGCTGTGAGGTTTCTATCAGTATATCCTAAATCAGGTGCGGAAGACTTGTTGAAATCTGCAGTTAATCGGTTTGAAAAGTCAAAGAGAGTGCTTGCTTTTAAAAGAGATTTCAAATCTGGAGAAGTGGAACTTCAAGAGAATAACAAAGGTTCAATGTCATTAAACATTTTTCTTAATATTTTGCCCAAATATTTTGCTTGCTGCTACTAATTTAGCTTTTTGTTGCCAGTTAACTTGTCTCTGCTTACTGTTGTTATCATTATTTCACACATTTCCTTGCATCTTTCTTTGTAGACTCTAGTAGACATGCTTCTCGGGGAGGCCCAATAAAGGTTAATGATACAGAATTAGTCAATGATGATGGCAAAGATGAACCAGGTGATGATGAGGAATACAATGATGGACAGTATAACTTGGAGGAAGAGGAAGATGAGGAAGAGGAGCTTGATGAATATGAAGCTCTACAAGAGGTACTTAAATATCCACATATCTCTAAGTTAGATTTTAGATTTCTTCTTCATTGTTCTTTTTTTTCCTTTTGTGTGTGTATATATTTGTCTTTTTTTTCTTCTTTGTAGTTACTTTGGAATCTCATCAAGTGCTTTTGGTTGCAGGATGGAGATTTGTTTCTGCATTCTCGTATCCTTTAAGCATACTTAGTGATTTGTTTTTACTGTTATTTTTAATATTCTTCAAATGCGATTTGTTGTTCACATCCTTCGAAAAGTTGTTTGAGAGTACTGATAATGTAGAATTAGATTTGCTACCAAATATTAGTGATGCATGGTACACCAACAAAGATCTTAGTATGTTGCAGTTGTCCATTTTGCCAAAAAAAAAAAAAAAAAATCTCTTATTTGACTGTAAACTGCAGCTTTAATGCACCTTAACAGCATTGTAATTTCTACAATTGCTATTATTCCTTTCAAGATTGTTGTCTTCTTTATTCCCTTTCCACCTTGACTCTATTGATGCTCTCGTGAAGTTTTAGAAAAAATCTTTGATATTCAAATGTACCAACCACTTTCAAATCTTAAGAGTTTTTGTTATGTTAACTAGGTTTTTTTTTAAAAAAATTTAGTTAATTTTTTTAAAAAGTTGTTTGGACTTCCATTTTCTTGATGCTAGTTTTGCACTTCAGTAAAAGCAAACCTCCTATATAGACATCGCAGAATCTGTTGGTGAGACAAATGCCTCCAAGGACTACTTGCTGGAGCTATTTGGTAGTTTTCCACTTGGAGGAGCTGGCGACAGTAAGGCGCAGGGAACTGATTACAGTGACGGGGAATATGAGCTACTTGAGCAAGATAGTGGAGATGATAGCAGTTACTTGCATGATGATGACTACTACTAAGTAATTCCATTTGTGGTCAAAGCAATTTGAAGAGGTGACTCCCATTTCTTTCCTTTTTGTTATTTGTTATAGGGTTGGCATATAATTATATTATGGCAAATTTTAGTGCTGGTACCATGCTACAAGAATAATAAATAATATGTGGGAAAATAAGTACTCAGATTTTCAATCTTGAGGTATTTGTCAAAAAACCACTTGGAACAAGATTGATGCAATCAGGACATTAGATCACCATTGATATTTAGTTATAAAAGAATTACCCATAAATTCAGGATATGTCAAGACCCTTCATTCATTTATCTGTAATCTATGAAATCGAAACTTAGTTACAGTTCTAGTATCATCATGTTTTACCCTGAAACGTGCATGTGGGAAGAGATGCAGCTGCTGTTCAAAATATTGGAGACACTGATTTTCACTGCCAGCAATTCCCTTCGCGCCTCTGACACATACTAATTTGTGCATTTTCACAAGAACTTTCTGAAGACTATTGCTGGTCTGGGTCGAATGAGAAAAGGATTGACAGTAATATCATTAAAGAACAGAAATCATTTTCATATTCTGCCGGTGCAGTATACGAAAAGCTTCAAGGATTTGGGGCAGATGAATATTTGTAGAAGATGACAAAGGCTCTTCCCCCGAAAAGAAAAGAATTGTAACCTATACCGGTTGAAAATTATTCTTTTTGCAGGTTATAGCACTTAGCAAAAATGGATTTTGCAGATATTTATAGAACAATAGAGCTAAAAAGAGCTCTTTCGTCATTTATTCCCTCCCCCCTCCATTCTTTTTTGTAAATATATAACTTTATGGCAAATCAGTTGAAATTCATGATGGCTCTTGATGTTGGTTTTTCCCAAGTTGGGATTCTATGTTTGACTGTCTCATCAGGTTAGTCACAACCAGCCACTATCCAGAGGCCCCAAGAGAAAAGGTGGTCTTGGGATTGGTAATATCTGTTCAGGGAATATGGTTCTATGTGCAAAATGGTTGTCGAGGTTCCATAATGAGAGTCCTTTTGGGTTGGGGTCATTGAACATAAGTATGGACGCGTTGAGTTTTGTGGATTTGTTATTCTCACCAGTAGAATGAACTTTAGGAGTCTTTGGAAGTTCGTTGTCTCTCTCTTTCCCAAAGTATTCTCTTCGTTATGCCCAAAAGTTGGGGGATGGTCGATCCTTCTGCATTTGGGATGATCATTGGATTGGAGATGTTCTATTAGCATAGTACTCTCTTAAACTTTACCACATTTCAGTATTCCCTTTCAGCCCATTGCACTTTTCATTTTGATTCATGATTTGGTTGGAGTGCATCCAACATGTTTTCAAAGATCTAGCTAGACATGTTAACGATCTTTGAGATGACATTCTAGCACACATGAACAAGGCCAATCAATTGCTCCCTTCACAAAAAAGAACCTACTAAACAAAAGCATATGAGGAGAGATTGCTTCATTTGCTCAAGGTGGTAATACTTCTCAAATTGTTGAAATTACCATACAACAATGAATGCAAGAATCACCTGTGACAGACGTTAGGTTTCCCTGGAGAAGCACGATTTATGAATTTTCTCCACTTTAACTTTTTTGCTTCTGTTAGTCCTAAGGAATCATTATCAGAAGACCCTTCTCTTCTCTAAGTCAATATCCCTAGCATCCACTTATTTGGCAGGTCCCACAGTTGCTTCCACAACACCATGAATTGAATCACTTGATCTCCATGATTGGCTGCACTTGCTGATGGTGCCAATACTAGTTCAGTAAACTGCAAGGAAAAATGGTTCTTGGTTAGTTGCTTTCATGCCTAACTTCTCACTAAGAACTTGCTAATATACTGCAATTTGAAGCTTTGATAATGCCACTAGGCATTTCATTAGGTCAATACACAATGATCCTTAATCTTAACATGCTGCTTTTCATGAATCCCAGCGTACCCTACTGCAATTCCCTCTAAAAGCCCCCTACCTAAAGGTCCCTTCAATTCACGCATCACAATGAACACAAAGGAGTTATTGAGAGCATACATGTTTCTGCCTTTCAAAAGTCAGGAAAAGGCAATATCTAGATTGAAGGAAACTACCAAACATGCCTCACTTTGAACTTTTGATTATATACACTGGCCTGCAGATATACTTCTTCCTATATATTTATATATTGAGAGAGAGAGAGAGAGAGAGA
>JAJIYU010001695.1:0-34090 GCA_030144865.1 Tinospora cordifolia
TCTCAAGAGAATGAAAAACTCTCTCCCCTATTTCTCTCTTCTCTCTTATGTTCTTGAGTTCTTCTTTTTCTTTTCTTGATCTTCTAGTAATTTTTCTTTTATTTTATAACAAAATAAATAATAATTTTTTTTTATCTTTGTGCAAATAGAAAAAGTTGGTTGTAGGTAGCGGTTTCTACAAATTACAAATTACGTTATCTCGCAAACTTTTGTTTAAGCACAAAAATTAATAGATGGAAACTTATTTTAATAGTAATTATAAGTTTTTAAAAAAGATAACATGCATATCCTTGATTGTGCCAATAAAAACACATATAAAAAATAAAAACCCGCCTTATAGACTGAAGTTTGAGCACTTTAACATTTATAAATATTGTAAATTATAAGTCTAATTGTATGGCTGAGTTCGATAAGATTTTTATTTTATTTTTATAATAGTGAAAAAAACTTTATTGAATTTTTTTCTTAAATTTTAGTGTTCTTTGCATTTTAACTTTAAGGTGATTTACTACTATCCTTCTTTTGGTGAAGGTTCAAAATTGGTACCAACAAAGTCTCTAGATTCTTTCTCAGTGTTTAACATGTGGCATAGCTTCTCAAGATTCGTGTTGACGACTTCCAATCGTAAGGTCACCAACCAACACGACCTAGAAGCATATAAACAGATAATAATATGTGGGATGAGTTACTTACATTGGAATCTTTGGTAGAATATTCAACTAATTAAAATACATAATTGCATTTTTTTCTTACCTATATATATAGATTGGATCATATTAAATTGTAAACACTATTACATAAACAAAACAGATTATTTTTGTAAAAGAAATTAAATACTCACTAAACATTTTCAAATAAACTCTTGTTTTTTTAATTTCTCAAAAAAAAAAAAAGTTGTAGAAAGATAAGAAACTGTGATATAATTGATTTAAATAAGACAATAAAAAAGATGAAATAAGAAAACGAAATACATGCAGCACATGAAACGTGTCCTATGTTATAAAATTATTGGTACAAACCCTGTGACCAAAGCGCTCCCCAACCATCGCCACGTGGCTATACACGTGACAACCTGCTAATTGAAAAAGAAATTTAAAAAAGAAAAAAAAATAGAAAGTTTAGTCTACCATATCTAGTGTCGAAAGTACCCCTAGCAGATTAGCAAATTGTCATAGAAATCCCAACATGTATCCGCGAGACTGACTGAATCACAGGTCCAAGGCCGACCCTTTCGCTGCCGCAGATCTCCACATAGCCTGCAGTCTTTTGGAATCATTTCGTAAAATCCACCACTCTCTCTCTCTCTCCCTCGGACTGCCAATACTCTCTCTCTCCTCTCTCTTTCTTTTTCTGTCTCTCTCTCTCTGCAATACATTAAAAAAAAAAACACGAAACACGCGGGATTTTGTTATTCTGTTGATTCTGTTTGCTTTTTATTCTGTTAATTTATGTAGGTCTTTTCTAGCTGTTGTTTGCTACTACGATGGTTTTGGAATTGAAGAACGACCGGTGCTTTCCACCGGCGTTGGAGAAGGTTAACACCGCTCTTGCTGCCGTCGATGGTCTAATCGCCGCCATTGCATTTTTTCAGGTTTCTATCCATTTCTTTTATCTTTTTTTTTTAAAAAAAAAAATTTTGGAATCTGATTTTTTTTTCTTTGTATTCGTCATGATAGTGTGTGATTCATAGTGGATGTTGGATAATTTGATTATGTTTATGTGCGCTTGAAATTTTGGTTTAGAATGGGTGTTGGATGTCAATGTACATGCGGAGGAAGAGTGGGTTTGGAAGATTTTTAGGTTTTCAAGTTGAATAAATTGGACCTTGGTGTTAATTTCGCTGAAAAGAGGAACCTTTGAACATTTATTTGTGATTTTTTGGTGATTTGTTATGTATGAAGATGTGCGAATGTGTGCATCACTCTCCTTCATAGACTTTGCAGTTGTAGGAGTCTTACTGATGCCTGAATAATTTTCCCTTGAATGGAGAGGATGTGCTCCTAGCAAAAGAAGCTTTAGATCAATGCTGGTATCTAGAGAATTTGCCCTTGTATGATAGCAAGTCATGAATGTCAAGATCAATATGTCGGTACGGTCAAACTTGTTTCTTCACGTTTCAATAATAAGAGTCATCATATTGCATTGCTTTACTAGGAGCTATGATAGTCTCTCTGTGTAAAAATGATTTGTTGATCAAAATGTTAATTTAGCGCCTAAAATCTTCATATCTTAGAAGTGAAGGGAATGAATAGAAAGAATAATGATTATTAGGAAAGCATATTGGAAGGTGGTTTACTAAGCAATGTTATGGTTATATGGAAAAAGAGGTATTTGAGGGTGGGAGACAGTGAGGACAGTTCATCTTAATTGTCGTGGATCTGGCAGAATTCTCATCTATTAGTTGGTTTTGGTTCGCAAAGTGCAAGTTGTCTTGGGGCTATACATTTTATAGTTACTGAGTGGTTAATGAAGTTTTGTATAACTATTAGAGATTGAGGTGGATGTCTACTTTTCTTCTTGCTGTCTTTTGTGACCATCTGTTTTTCGTTTGTAATGTATTTGTTAATTTCTTTTAAAAAAGAGAAAGAAAAAAAAGAATAACGGCTGTAATAGAAGTTTGTTTGTGTTATTGGTGAATATACTGATGGTTGATAGGATGGATGGGTGTGAAGTTTTATTTGCTCCAATGTTTGATCTAACAAACATAAGAAGATATTTTACATTTAGAGCTTGTTTGATGGTTGAGAAAATTGTTATTTTCTTAGGAAAAGTTTTTTTTTTAATATAAAGGAGGAAAGTTGTGTTATATGACCATAGTATTCTAAAGATGAAATTTCTCTCCCTCCTTTTCTTTCACATGAATTTTCTATCCTACAGAGGTTAGAAAATATTGTTTAAGTTGTGTTTGACTATGAAAAATTTCTCTTACTCTATGATAAAAATCTTACACCCTCCATATTTTCTCACAGCACACAAGGGCTGTAATGTAGGCTTGTTGTCCAAGATGTTTCCTATCTCCATATTGTTGTCCAAGATGTTTTCAGAATTTGAAAACAAATTGATCAATTTTTTCCTTGTCATTAGTGAGATAGCTGTGTGGGAGCTAGGAGGTTTTCTTGGAAGTAACATTGCGTCCTCTGATGTTGTAAAAGGATTTGGATTAGCTTGTGGATGGATCCCCGTTTATCTTTTACAGAGAAAAAACAAAATCTATCCTTTAGTTATCTTTGCTTCTGTATGGTATGTATGTTTGGAGAGGACAAGGTAGAACTATTGGAAAACGAAAATAGTTGGCTTCATCTTGTGTGGCTTGCTCATAATTTGCCTTGGCGTTTTTTTCTTGTCATTGAAATATGGGATAGTGTAGAGTCAAAAGAAGTCTCAACACATGGAAAAAAGAAGGGACTTGTGCACATTGTTTGCCCAGTCCAAACAGTGAGAAAGCTAATGATGCACTTCTTCCTAAATCCTCTTCTGGTTATTCTATTGCTTTCTTCTTTTAATTTGTTTTTTTTCTTCTTCTTTTTCATTTTCTCTTCTCTCTCCTTTCGATGTCAATAAAAAATTTTGGCAGCATGAGCTGCCGGGGACTCCTTTTTCATGATAGTGTGGGGACATCTCCTTCTGTTATTAATCTAGCATATGTCACCCGTGGTGATTTTATGTTGCTGCATTTGTTCTACTTTTTTTTTTAATTAATCGTCATTAGTTATCAATTAAAGTAGTTCAATAGAATGAAGTAAGTGTTTGTACTTTTTTCATAACACTGGAATGGCATAATTTGTCCATGTTTGGATCCTTCAAAACTTTTCTTATCAATTATTGATCTGTCCGCAAGCTTGATTTTGGAGCCATCTTCCATATATTGGAGAGAAGAATTTTATGAAGAGATTTAGTCAAAAAGAATAAAATAAAAGCAAATAGAAGATATGCCCTTTTGAGGCTTCAACATCCTCAATAAGACTAGGTAGTTTTCCAAATGCATTCAAGCCTTACATAGGACTGTCTTATTTCGGAAACCTCAGGTCTTTAATTACAACATTCCTAATGTTTGTAATGCCAGTCACTTTGGATGCTGTGTTCTCTAGGACGCCTGTTCTTAAACTTGAGCAGGCTTTGGGGACTTGATTTTGAGACCTCTTCTATCCAGATTCCTCTGTCTTTTAGTACTGTAAATTTACCTTTTATCTTCCCTATCAAAGAAGTTTATCTTTTATTCAACAAAGGAAATTGAGGATGCTGTCTGTTTATTTATATATTCAATTATTCATTGGAATCTCCATGTTTTGTGTTTCTATGTTAAAAGTTAAAAGAAAAATTCATTTAATGAGGCTTTTGCCTTCTTTGTGAGGATTGCACTTCCTTTAATGGCTTTGGGTTATAACATGGCTTATGTTTTGCTAACGTTTGCAAAATGCTTGTAAGTTCCATAATGCAGTTTTCTCACTTTGTTTTCTTAGTTGATACGAATGCATTTGCGGAATTCACAACTTGGATTGACTCGCCAAAAGGTAAGTGTTATCTTACCTTTAAATGCTATCTATTTTATTTGTTTATTTATTGTTTTCTAATGCGTTGAGCAAAATTGTTTGTATGTTTCTTTTTTATTATTCTGCAGTATCAACCGAAATGCCCAGTAAAAGAAAAAATTAAGGCTTTCTTAAAATAAATTATGTGCATGTTGTTGTTTTTAAAATGTTTTCTCCATAAGGTGGTTAGTGCTTGCATCTAGCAATAATATAGGTATTTTCCGGCGGAAACCTTTAGTATGGACTAGACACCTGCAGTGAATAGATAATTTGCTTTTAAGTTGAAGTATCACGGAGATTAGTCATCCTCAAAAATTGGATAACGTGCTTTTCTTTGCTTCTTGTTATTGTATGCTATATCAATTCAGATTATGTAACTTTTCCATGTAAAACCACCTGGGCTAAAAATATTTTATCATTCACATGATGTTTGCAACAAATATTTTCATGGTTGTTGTGACTATTGTATGCCTATGACACTTCATACTTGGCACATGTTGGTGTTTTTTATAATTTCTCAATAAATCTTTATTCATTTATTGATGATTGTTGAAAATATATGACATATTTGTATTTTCGTGGTTGTCGTGATTATTTGTACGTTAATGATACTTCATACTTGGCACATGTTGGTGTTGTTATAACTTCTCCGTAAATCTTTATTGTATTTGTTTATCAATGGTTGTTTAATGAACTTCACTAACTGTTAGTTCTAAGTACAAAGTTGGTTATCTAAATCCAAGTATAAAATCTAGTAGGGCTTTCATTCATGACCATCAAAAGTTTTTTAAAAATTGTAAGCAAGGTATTAAAAATGATATAATTCAAGTGGAGGGCCTCATCTTCAGCCTTGATGTGGTTTTATTTCTATTGAAGCAATCAATAAATTATAAAATAATTGATAATGATTTTAATTTACTATTTTCTCCATGTAAAGGGTAAATAAATTCGAAATGTTAAGGATATTGACTCATCTTTTCTTATGGTTAACTTATTAATTGATTGTGAAGCTTGACATATGATAGTATTGCTATTATCAACGTGATTGTTGTAAATAGAACCTGGCTTGAAAAAGTGTTTATTATTTAATCAAGTCCTAAAGATACTAGAAGGTAATTGTAAACTTCCCATGGTCAAAACATTACAAACAACAACATGCCCTGATTTGCTATCTGATACTAGAGGATGTATTATGTTTCTATCATCCATTTATCAAGTTATGGTTAAAACCTAACTCAAGAAAATTGTGGTTGTGACATTTCTTTAATTAGGGTAGAAGGAACCCTTTTTTTTAATTTAAATTTGATGTTATCATAAGGATGTGGATTCCAATTCTGTTTTTTGGTTTGGACTTGTAAGTTGTAAAGCTTTCTTGACTATCAGTGCCAAGAGTATTTACCGTTTTATAGTTGTAGTATCGATATGCCCAAGATGCAGGTTGTTATTGACGATTGTCTGGGAAGAACATGGATACTAAGGAGAGTCCTAAATTGGCTTTTGGAAGAAGAATCACCATAGATGCAGCTTCATCTCTTTACTTAGAGGCTCTTGCGTTCAAGGAATTGCAAGTTTCTCATGACGTCTTTCCAAAAACAGTAGTACATATAGATCTCTAGGCTACATGTGGTCCATCAAAACAAATATTCAAAATTTTAGAAGTCAAGTTGTGATACAGTGACCTTAATTTGATGTAAAGTAACAAAACTATTCCTAGAGTTCAAAAACAATGCAACTTGTTTGGTTGACAAGAACATGTTGAAGTTTTTTCTTTGTCTTTCGAGAACAGGGAAAACAAACACCAATTGAAAATTATGTTTGTCTTCTAAAATAACCTATTTTCTTGGTTGCATGTTAATTTTCTTGGTTGTATATAATTTTTTATTTATTTACTTATTTATTTTTTGAATCTGACTTTAACTTAACCAAAAACTTAATTCTTAATGTATAAGAGACTTTGAAACCCTAGAGAACCCAAAAAAAAGACTTTAGACATTTATAGTTGGGATGTTTTATATTTAATGGGCCCAGTCCATGATTAGTGTCAAGGGAACCAATGAAAGCTTCTAAGCACAACTTCAGTAAGAAATAAAAAAAAAAAAATTAAAAAAAAAACATGGTAATGGGGACATTGGAATGTCTTGCAGCCACATTGTGTAGATTAAAGCAAAACTAGACTACTTAATCCAATATTACCTTAGGCCAATAAAACTTTATTCATTTTACCGGCAATGTAGGCTTCCTCAAAACAGAAAAGCAGAAAGTAGATCAACGAAAAGTCTGACTTCAGCTTGTTATAATAACCCTTGGTAATGTCCAACTGTTGTAAAATATTTCTCCATCTATTGTCATGGCTTTAATTTGTGACGAAGGCTTAAGTCGTTATCTTCATATTATTTCACAAAAACACCTCGTTAACTAGCCTCACAACAGGAAATTTATGTATAATCTTACTTCATCAAGTTGGCGTGAGATCAGAAGATGTCACGTTTGGATGAGTTGACAGCTAGGGGCTATGGCTATGACACACAATGCTGAGAAGGATGATACATGATTTGGAGTCTTTGGCTATTGTATCAAAAGTCTATCTACTGCAGTAATCACTTCTTTTTGCATAGAAAAATGTTTTGCAGAGCTTCCTCATCCAGGTGCATTTGGTTTAGGCATTCCATAGTACATTCTTGTGAGTCTTGCACTGTGGTCTTTAAATCTATTTGAAAGTGATGCCAACTTCAGTGCTTGCATTATTTTTTTATTTTTATTTTTATTTTAATTATGTGTTATTAAATGTAACTGTTTGATACTTTGTACATCTATGACATGATTTTTTTGTCGTTTAAGTGGCACATTTAGATGCTAGTTGAGAAGTATTCCTCTCTAAAAGATGCTGTTTTTCAATATATATTCCATTATGTATGGGTTGATTCTCTTGACTATCTTGCAGGTGTTCCATCTCATGATTGGATTTTCCAACTTAGGTAAGATATCATCATTTGTTCCATTAATGAAATATCGTCTCTTAAAAAAAAAAGATATTACCATTCGAACTCTATGTGTGTGTGCTTAAATGTATATATGATGTGTTGAGGGCATTGATGTGCACTTTATGTTATCGACATCGCTATTTATGGAGCATCTTTTTATGTTATGATGCTCAATTATCAATCTGGCATTAAGATGTAAAAAAAAATATTCTCTTTCCAAGCATAGATATCATGCACACGAAGGATGACAATTCGTGTCATAAATGAGTTGTGTCGTAAATGAGCATGACCTATATATTGTAAACTTAAACCCAACCCATTTATTAATCATGTCAGATTTGCAAACTCAAACCCCATTCGTTTATTTATCATTTCATAATTGTATACCTGTATATAACTTATTTTACTTTTTACAATTAATTTATAAAATTATCTTTTATATAAAATATTAATAAAAAAGTATAAAATATTAAAAATAAATTTTAAAATTTTAAAATAATAAAAAATTATATTATCAATAAATTTATAAATACATTAATTTTAAATTAACTTATTTATAATTAGTCTCTTAACTTATCTATAATCGTGTTAAACATGTTATTTTCGAGTTAAGCAAGTTAACTTGTTTATGACTCGAATTTTATTCGTGTTTAATCGTGGTCAACCCGTTTTGACTCAAACCCATTTATGGTAAACCCAAACTCATCAAATGCATGTCATATTTGGGTTGGGTTATTATGTCGTATCATAAATTGCCATCCCTAATGCACATTATACAAGTAATTGCATTATATATGGTGTGAGTTAATTGCTTTTTGTTTGTGCTGCTTTATGTGTCGAATAGTCCCACATTGAGAAGAGACTATCACAAATCATAGATGCATTTTGGGGATACATATACTGTGGCTGCCTTGAAGTTGTTCGAGAAGGTGGGTTATGTGGATCTATATGGTTCCATGTGAAAGGCTTTGCATAGCTGCTCGGATGTGTTGTTAACTAAGATGCATCTGTGTGATACAAATTAATTAAGTTTATGTGGGGCCAAAACAGAATTTGGTCCAAGAGTCAATTGCTCTTTTGCAATATTATAACAAAATGGATTGGGAGAAGTCTATTAGTTCACAGTAAATATGTTACTAAGTATTTTGTACTCTTTAATTAGATAAAATCTTAAAATAAAAGCTAGCTATTAAATGTTTATTTTCTCCAGTTTTAATTTCGAAGCATTTCCTTTTTTAGACTATTATTCAAAATCTTGAATAATTTGCTAAAGACCAAAGACACATTATTTTACATCATTGAAATGGTACCACATTCCTATTCTTTTATAATTTATGTACTGTGGATGTGGTGTGTGAACTTGTCAACTACTACACTTGTTTTGTGGTTTAGTTGGTAAGTTGATGTTTAATTTTAATAGTCAAAGAATATTTGGATCTTCACTGACTAAGCATCGTACATGTTCATTATGTTGGAGTTGCAAATACATATTATGCAAGTGACTAGCTAGTGTAGTGACTTTACTTTATATTTGTAATTTAATTTCAGCCATTGGCAGGTTATTTGATCTATTTCATCTTGACGCCTGTTGCCATCTGCAACAAATCATTGTGCTTGTCATATGCTTGTGGATTCATTCTAATGGGTCTGTTCTCGTGCCAAATGCATTGCTTGAGCAATATTTTCTGCCTGATTTAAATTTAATTAATCTACATGTGTTTCTAAAGTCTAATTATTTTGCAGCCTGCCCGAAAATTCTGCTTCCTGCTACATTTCTCCTTCTTCTGTCATTCTGGTGAGTTCACTTCATGGTTTGATACTGAATGACCATCAAATTCATGCGTTTACACTTGCAAAAGCTTGGCAGAACTAATAGTTACTGTAGGAGGATGTAAGATGTGAACCTGTCTATTAGTTGCAAAATTACTAATCTCCTATGTTTCTATTGGACAATATATCAATCAATTATGAAAATTTTTAATCCACTGATGTCCTACAGTCCTTGCCGAATCATCCCCTGATAATATATGTCCAATATTTTGTAAGGAATCAGAATAGATGTCTGTAAGACTATGTATTAATAATTGTGTCTTAGACAACTAGTAGTTTGAAGTACACTTTGCAACATGTGTTGTTGATATGTTGACAATATTGTGTGCTCATCCCACCAAATATTTGTTAGGGTTGACCAGTGCCATCAATCAAATGATGAAGATGAAGAAGATGAAGACAACGATTGTCATACAGCTTTGCTGGAGAATATAAAAACAGCACCAGGTTCATCAAATCTTGATGGTCATCGTCATTGTTGTCCACCAATAGCTATTCATGTTGGAAGTCGACAAAAGTTTTCAATTGGGGTGAGAAAATCTAAAATATTTTGTTTTGAGTTCATTTTCCATAAAATTTACGTTTTAATGCTTTTATAGGTTGTTGCTATGAATGGTAGAAAAGTGGCATTTTTCAGTTTGGCTGCGAACCGATCCATGCTCTATCAAAGCAAACAATGGAACTTGTAAATTTCTAATATAATTCGATGATCTTTTTTCTTTTATTTTTCCTAGGTGATTTGTCTAGTCTCTTTTATAATGGTGGCATTTGCTATGCTAATTTGGATTGGTATGAGCAAAAATCGTATTGATTCATCAGCAGTGGCTCGGGTAAACTTTTCCCAACTCTTTCAAACTTTGTCTTCTTGTCTTTGGAAATTCCTGAATATCGTTTGTCAACTGCTTTCTGAGTTTAATATCTTTTGATATCAGAATCTGCTTATTTTTTAGTTATTTACATTTTGAAATGTTAATTGCAGAAAAATAAGAGATGGGATTATTGTTATGGATTACTCAAGATAACCTATACTCTTTCTTGAAAGCAGCGAAATCTTTGCCTTATTTATTCTTTTCACCATGTATGTCAACTATGGATTTATCCCTCCTTTTTAATTACATTCCACTCACAACTAACTAAATAGAAACTCTTTCATTTTTTTAAAATAAAAAACTATATTATGTATTAAGCTATTTGGGAAAGTAAATACAAAAGAGCATAGCTGTGTGCAAGTAATTCATGTTGTGTGACCAAAATGCTCTATATATCTACATGTGTAACAAAATTTCCGAAACCCCTAAGCCAATCTAATATTGAGTATCCTAGGAATAGCTTGATGTGGCAAACCCAAAATGGTGCAAGAAAGTGACTTGTTCCAAATTGCCTCTATTGAGCGCTTTACATGTTCTAATTTCGCCAAAATATGTAGGAAGTGCATCCAACACCTACTTTATTTAGATCAATCTACCTCCTTTAGATCAGAAACTTGTTTTCCACCCTTTCAAAATGATTGATTTTGTTAGATTATGTCGTTAGATATTTTTATGCATTAAAAACATCGTTATTAGTTTTTAGTTGATGCTGCAATAGATCTAGATATTTTTAGCATCTGTGCAAAAACTCTCTACACTTATCTAATTTAGTGAATTTTATGAAAGTTATCCACATCAAATTTAATTTTCCTAAATTGGTTCTGATTTTCAGTTGGAGAAGTTTTGGGTGAAATTAAAATTTCAATCTTTGTGGACAAATTGGCATACTAACTCATGCACATAATTTAGTTTGCCTAAGGCACGCTATTTATAGGGACCTTTTTATGGAATACACCTTTCGGTAATACTATTTACATGACCCTAGAAGTTTTTGAAAATACAACTATTTTTGACTTTCCAAACCACATACTAAATAGCATAATGGATGATATGCGAAACCTTCTTTAATTGAGGGGGAATAGAAGGTGGACAAAACAAAATGTCACTATCTGAAGCCATTTTCAGTATAACTAGGTTCTCTCGCCATTATGACCATATCGACTTCAAAACTTCATCTCTCTAAAATAAGTGGTGAAGATCAAAGAAGGAGAACGGTGGTGGTTAGGGAGCTTTCTTTGGACCTCAAGGGCATAATTTAGATGCCTTAAAATGATCAGCCATTCCAAGGTTTTGGCTTGAAGAGGGATTTTGGACTTCTAGATGATTCCCATGTCCTACTGCAAATGGGTGAGGTTGTTAGAATTAAGGACAATGTAGCATGACTTGGTTGTGAATTCTCTTGTTGTCTCTCCTATCCTCCTCTAACTATCTTCTTGATGAATGGTTTGGGCTCTTTCTAACACTTGCAACAAACTAGTCATGTCCTCTATTTCTTAGTCTTTGAGAATCCTTCTAAACTTGAGGTTCTATAATCGCGAGTTACTTGCTTCATTATTTTCAATCAATAAGTCATGGATGGATGCTAAATCAGATGCGTTAATCAGTGTTGTCAAAGCGCTAAGGTGGTTTAAGACACTAAGCCTCCATAAGGCAAGGACTTGGTGGGGCTTAGGCGATTCTTAAACTAATTATTTATAGGTCCCTGAAAAATTATTTATTTATTTATTGGTCTCTTACTATAGATACACACACACACACACACACACACACACACACACACACACATATATATATATATATATATATTAATTTTTATTATAATTTATAATTAATTAATTAATTATATATAAATTATAATTATTTATTCATATTATGTATAGATTATAATTATTATATATAATTAAAAGAGAATCCTTTGTTAATTAATTAAATGAGAATCGTTTATTATAAATATATAATTAATTGTATATAATTATTATTATAAAATACATATAGTTCAACAATTAAAGAAATAATCCCTCCAAAAGTTGCCTCGCCAAGTCGCGCCGAGTCGCAACATTGTAGAGATGATCGCCGAAGTTGCTGTAGTTGTTGGACAGAGTCGTAGTAGCCGGAGTCGTAGAACTGTTGGTCGTCGAAGTCGTTGGCTGGTTCGATTGGTTTGAAGAAGACGATCGTTCGACTGGTTCAAACCAATCATAAAGTAGAGAGATGGTGAAAACAACGAACTAGATTAGAGAGACGGAGGAGAGAGCGGAGAGACGGAGGAGTGGCCTCGTCGAGTCGTAGAGATGTTGCAGTGATGATCGTTGAAGTTGCCGAAGTCATTGGACGGAGTCGTCAAAGTCGCCAGAGTCATTAGATGGAATTGTTGGACGGAGTCACATAGCTGTTGGTCGCCGGAGTCGTTGGCTGTTTCAACTGGTTCAAAGAAGACGATTGGTTCACAGAGACACCCCCAATATTTTTTATATTTGTAGAAACATCCCCCCCTGTGCCTAGACCACCGCCTAGGCACCAGGCGCTGTGGGAGCCTGGGTGCCTAGGCGGCGCCTTAACAACACTAGCGAAAATCTTGTAAAGAGTAGGAAAAGACTCACTAAGGTGGCTAGTTCTACACCAAATGTTCTCCCAAAATTTTATGCATTGACTGTCTCCCACTCTTCATCTAATCTGCTTAAAAAAGATGGGGTAAATCGAATAAATAAACTTCCAAGGGGATCAACCATTAACCTTATTGCCCAAACCTGTAGACATGGAGTTTGGAGAGATGCCATAAATGCTAGGGATTACCTTTCCCTGTGAGGCATCTTTAGACTTTGAGAAACGCCACAAGCATTTCGTTGCCAAGGTTAGATTATGATTCCTCATGTTGCCATGCTCAATCCTCCAAGGCTGATGGACATTTTTGGTTGCTTCCAATCGACCAGCATTGAGGCTTTGTCGTGAATCATACAATGTAATTGTGGGAGAGAGCATGTAATGTGATTTATTGTTATATCTTATGATTCCCAGTTGTATTCATCTTAAAAAAATTTTGAATTGAACACCTAAATCTTTATACATATGAATTATAAGTGCATTGGTATGATTTGGTTTGAAACATATGTGAAATGGATCAAATTGCTAATTGAATTGTGGTGAGTTTTGTTAAATCATTAGTTAGGTTTAAACAAAAATTTGTTATTATAACTTATGACTTTTCGGGTATGTAATTAAATTAAGTATATGATTACATATGTTCTATGAATCTAATGATTCCCTAACTTGGATTTCTATTTGGTTTGTCAAGCCTTTGACCAATTCAATTCCAATTCATGCTTTTGATGGTCATGGCGGAGTACTAGACGTCAATGTAGAAGCTGAAATTGTAGTGTCGAAACAGTAAATTTGAAATTGTGTATGGATGCCAATCAATGAGGCTTTTTATTTCTAAATAGATTGATGGAGAGGTATTGGGAGAAAAGAAAGGCCATCCATATGATAATTTAATTGATGAAAGAGCATGATCAAGTGGTTAAAGAAATAATATGGTGGGTCTTTAACAAAAAAAAAAAAAAAATACAACTTGGGTGGATTGACTTGCTAAAAGATTCACGTGACGATATAAGAGCCATTGTGAAAAATCAATAATAGGAGAGAATAAAGAATTTTCAATTACGATTAGTTTCCAATTAGGATTTGCTTTAAACCCTTGCTTTTTGGTGGTAGTCTATGATTAGTCCATTGGGATCCTCACTCACTCACAAGGCCAAATATACGAGACCCAGTGTGTAACATGCCCACCCACCACAAGTTTGATGATGCTTGAGGAGGGTTGAAAGTTGAACTTACAACCTCCTTGGTAATGAATTCTTTTTCTAACTGCCCTGCCAATATTTTGCTTCTACTAGTCATGGATGAGTTAAACAAAGCATGTTGAAGAAGATATTCCATGGCATGTGATATTTATTGATGATGATTGATGAAACAAAGTTTGAAGCAAATTCTAGGCTAAAGGTTTAAAAAGGCTTTTGATTTTAAAGGATTTAAGATTAATATTATGTATGAGTATTTAGTGGAAGTAGATGAACAAATTCAAAGACACTAAGGATTAAAAGTTGAGTGAAAAATTTAGTATTTGGGATCCCTTATACATTAAGAAAGGGAAACATGTTAGGATGTAAACCATAAATGTAAGTAGGAGAAGTCAAGTGGAGGAATCATTTTGGAGTATTAAAAGTAAATTCTGTAGAGTTCCTATTAAAGCAATCATGCTATATGAGATAGAAGGTAGGGCAAGTGAAAAAATAAACATTCAAGCACACTAAATGGTATAGAAATATGCTGAGACGGATATGTGACTTTGCCAAAAGATTAAGAGTTGGCCATTTCTCATAATTGGTGTTCTTGTGTAGAAAGTATGGTGAATTGAGTCAATACATCTTTGTTGTTTGTGACGTCATTGAACTTGTGTGGGCCAATGTGGAAATTTTCTACAATGAGAGAGAATCTTGGATGAGCATGATTTGTGGGCCTTCTTAGGTGAGAGTTGTCTTCCAAGGCATTGAAGAGATTATTAGAGGGTGGTGGTATTTCTTGTTATATGGTTAGCTTGGAAAGGAAGAAACTTGTGCATTTTCAACAATGAAAATAAGGAGATAGCGACTCCTCCAACCTGGAGGGGATTCTAGGGGAAGGGCAAAGCCTCACCTTGCAGTAGAAAAGTCTTCGTTGCTTGGACAGGTTAAAAAAAATCTTTAGACTGAAGGGAAGAGGAATTCTAGACTTTAATGGAGTGGACTATGAAAAGACTCCTGCATTAGATGAAAAGATTACCACTACGAACAAGGGACCAACAACAATCTAGGAGGGGGAGCGGATCCAAGGGATCCAGTGGACTTCTTCCCTGATCCTAGCCCTTGGAGCTAGAGGGATGTTGTCTGGGAGAACTCCTTTTTCTTGGCTTGCCTTAGGATTAGTTCCTGTAAACTAGCAAAGGAGTATTTGTTTGGGGTTCAGTTGTGGGGTTAGATTCCCAGTTTCAATACTGATTGATACATGAATTTTGTTATTACTTTTAATACCACATGTCCTATCATATTTTCATGTCTCATGTGCAATACAATGCGTTTTGCTTATTATTAGACCAAAGGAAGAAGAGGAAGGATAAGCATGTTTGGGAAATGCAAATGCTAAGATGGATAGAATTTTAAAATAAGATTAGAATGAGCATGCTTCGGAAATGGCAGTTGTATCCTTAATTGGAGATAAAAAGAGAGAAAACTAGCAAAGTGATTTGGACATGTAAAACTATGGTCTTTGGATGCACTAGTTTGAAGAACAATAGAGGTAGTGGAAGATTTGAAATGTCATGGTTAGTGATGATTAAGAAATATTTAACTTATTCTAATTTAGATGTCAACTTATCCTTTGATAGAGGGGAAGGAAAAAGCTGACCTCATGCAGTTGTGAAAGGCTTAGTTGAGTTGAGTATTTTACTCAAGTGTGCATCTTGCCTTTTGTCTCAGGTGCAGATGACCTTTCATTGCCTTAATTCTGTCTTGTGCTTTTAATCACATGGCTTTCAAGGCATAAAGGATTAGAAACCAACATTATAACCTAAATGATTTTAAATAATTACTTTTCGACATATCACTGGCGGCTGAAAAATCTTTATCTTAGATGACTGTTTGGGAGTCCTTTTATGATATTGAAGATTTTAAACATGGACAATTGTAATGAAAGTTGAGTTGAAAGACTAGGATGTAGCCTGTTGTTGCCTGGTCATACGCTTGGCTTATGATTTATTGTGCTGCCGCTTGACAACTGTTGAGTCTCAAAATTTTTTTTATAGGATTAGTATGCAACACAACCCTATGATGTTTGGGTTTGGATCGTGAATCCTATTGCTAGCTCAAAATACCAGTTCATTGCCCTTAACAATTGCTTCATTTTGGATATGGGAAGAATCTCAAACTCTTGCGTTTTTTGAATTAGTAATTGTCCTCTTTAATTGGGTTACTCTACAGCGGATTGGGTGAGAGGGTGGGGCAATATATTATAAGCGGGTGGGGCTTGATCCTTGTGTTATGCTTCTTGGCGGTGGCCTCATCTATTTGTACCTTTTTCTCTCTATGAGTAAAATAGTTGTTTCTTTTTTTTTTTTTTTTTTTTTTTAAATTGTATCATTTGAGTTACATTTCATAGAACCTTTTGGAATTCAGAAAGGCTATTCTTCCTCTATTTATGTGTGTTATTACCAGTTTTCATACTGGTGATCCAATTGCTTTGTACTTTAGGTTTGGATATCTTTGTCAAGTTGGATGTAATACTTTTCTTGCAATTGAATTAATCTTTTGAACACAGTTCTAGTGTGTCACTTTATTGGTCCTATATACTTATTTTCATGGTTTACTAACTAAAATCATCATGCAGGTATACATAGATCTTTTTGCAGTATTAACACTTATGTTGGCAGGAGCTTTAGCAATATATGGTAAGCATACATAATTGGCACTCTTACCTCATTAATTTTCTATGTTTGTAATAGTGAATGTTCATTGGATGTTTATTGTTATTTTTAATTTGTGTTATTTTAACTAATCAACGTCATCAATAGTTCTATCTTTTGATTTCCTTGTACTTATAGTTCCAAATGTTCTTCCATTTTGGAAGCTTGTTTATGTAGTAGTTGTGCTTTCCAATGATAAAACATCTTCTTACACCAAAGTGTCTTGTCCATCAAATCATTTGCTACATGCATGGGGATCTATAGCATATGCTTTTTATAGGCGTAACATTGTTGTTTCAAGTGTAATTGTACCTTTTTAGTCAAAAAAGTATTTGTCTTTCTTTATAGCCATGGATATCTTTTGCTTATGGTTGATGACTTGATGCAAGACAGGATAAGTCAAAGCGTAGAAAATTGTTTCTCTTGTCAAATTTTCCATTTTAGTTGGAGATATGTATAAGAGGAGGTGCTAGGGTCTTGTTTTTGGTTAGGTCTTGTACTTTCTCGCAAGTTTGAGAGTAGATCTTCTGGGTATGGGGCACATTTCTGTACCTCCAAAATATTGAAAAAGAGCTTTCTGATTTGTTTGTAAATGACTGTTTTCTAACATGACATTTGCATATTTACATTTGGATGTTTAGTATTGCTTTACATCTTACAGATCCGAATATTGTTTTTATATCTTATTGATATAAGTTATTGCTTATGATGAAATCGAAGCTGTAAACATAGCATGATTAAGATCACCTTAGATCTTGTTTTGATGACAAAGTGAACAAATCTAAGTCAAACTTGCATACTTGCATGTTTAGTTGTATCTTCATAGCACCAAGCCCGATTATCTTATTATTTTGTGCTTGATTAGATCACACAGACATAGATTATTGGATTTTTTTATTTTTATTTTTTATTTTTTTTGTTTCTTTTGATAATGTTGACTATTGAATCTAAATAGATTTGCTCTATGACTTGATCATGATATGAAAATTGGCCGAATTAATTATTAGGTAATTTGGATAATGGAAGCGTAGCTCATCTGCAATTATAAATTTCAAAATTTTGTCAAACTCTTCAAAAAAATTGGCGAAGTTCGCCTAAAATCAAAGTTTCAATGATTTTTGTAGAAAAAAATTCATAAAAGTTGTAAGAAAAGACAATTTTTTTTTATGAAAGAATGTATGTGGTGCACAAAGATTCTTCTCATAGAGATTGTACAAAAATATCTCTATAATTGAAAATGATTGAAGGTGAGATATGTAAAACTGGCTAGTGACTATCTAAGAGAAAGAAGAACGAGTTGTACCTTGGAGAACAAACGATAAAGTGAAAAAAGAGAAGAGAAAAACAAGCTGAGCGCCTAAGAGGTGAAGCATTCTGTAGTGATACCCATTTATGAAATACCATAGGAGGATGACTGAGAGGGAGAAGAGGAGAGAAGTGGCATGCATTTGGCATAGGTGGCAACATAAGTTGGGTTACAAAAGAGGACCCCCAACACCCTCCGTTCAATCTTCCTTATTGCTGTAACAAGAAGTTTTGAAATTGCTTTCCATCCTTCCAACTTTGAGAGCTCATATCTCCTTCAATTCTCAACGGAATTGAGTGATCTTTGGTTTGTAGGAAAGAGAAGATTGAGAGGAACAACACGATGGGGAATGAACTTAAGAGGAGAAGGTTTGCTGAATGAGAATTGGGGTGCAACAGACCTACTTGAGATGGCATAATGTGTACTTTTGAGTTAAAATTGATATTTGATGCTATTGTACAAGTTGAACTATTGTACATCGACCTAATATATACAAGGCTTATATCGTAATCCAAGTATGTATTTGCGAAACCTTGGATTAATTAGACTAAAAAGATGTGTTAATAGACCGTCTACACTGATGAAATATATTTGACTTGTAAGGATTGGTTGACTGAAGAGTTGATTGAGCTGTTGACTTTGAATTGTACTGTAAATTGCGAATACGAGCCAAGAGTGTGGAGAGCTGTATAGCTGACACAGTTGATGTGATAAGGGTGTTCAAGGCTCAATGATTCGTAAGGTCAAAAGAAAAAAGGGAGTAGGGTGTATTTGTGAGTATTTTCTTTAATTTATTGACTTAAGCATGTGCATTCTGTTAACATAGTTCATACCCGTACATTGTTGGTTTTTGGTATGTGATGTATGATTTATCAGATTTTATGTTTCTTTTAGACTTTTGAGACATTTTTTGGGCCTGTAAGTGAGACTTGGTGAATTTAGGTGTTGTTGCGGTAACACTGCATGTAAGCAATAGTCGACAAACATAAGTCCCTAGTTATGGACCACCTAGCTCGTGAGAGTTTCGAGGTTGGACTTATGTGTTTTATCGACGGGTGATCATGTTGTTACTGCATTGACGTCTATTATTAGCATTTCAACATGCATCAATATGTTTTCAAAGTACTTGCACCAAGGAAAATACGAAGCCCATTTTAAATGTTAATTGACGAAGAGAAAAAGGAGGAAGAAAGAAATGGGCCAGTGCCATGGTGCAATGGGCTGCCCAAGTAGGAGAATCGGGGTGTTCGGAGTTGGACATGGAATCGGAGCCTGAACAAGAAGAAGAGGGTGATCAGGAAGATTCGGAACAGGTCCTGGAAACCCAGAACACGAATGCGGACTACACAGTAGCTGAGACAGGACCGGGGAGCGAGACAGAACATCAGGAAGAAACAGACCCTGATCAGGTACGCAATCACTATCTTGATCCAACCCTCTCTAACTACTCTAGTGAGTCTGAAGAATCTCAAAGGAATAATGAGATGTCTTGGGCAAAAAATAGAGAAAAAGAGGAAGATTACAGAAACAGAGTTCGAGAAATATCTGAAGGAAAACAACAGATGCTGAGAAATCAAGGACAAGGAGATTGGGACAAGGAGGCCCAGCTGGCCGAGTATGAGAGGATTCGTGATTTCTTGCTCTCAATCAACGCCTAGTTGGTGGAAGCATGAGTGTGTCTTTTTTGGGCGGGGTGTTTGCAGTTGTTATGAAGATTTTCAGTTGGAACGTGAAAGGTTGTGGGAGGGAAGATAAGAGAAGATCAATCAAAAGAACCATTTATACAGTTCAAGCTGATCTAATTGCCATTCAAGGAACTGAGATAATGGGACTGGACCACAAGATTATTGGGCAGCTATGGAAGAGCAGGTTTGTGGAATGACTCATGAAACCAGCTGAAGGTTCAACGGGGGGTATGGTGATCATGTGGGATACCAGAAAATTCTGTGTGGTGGATAGAAAAGTGGGAACTCATTCCCTATCCATTAGAGTTGAAGATGGTAATTAGGACAGTTGGTGGTTCACAACTGTCTACAGTCCCTGTGACCTTTAGGGGAAAGAGGAATGCCTGATTGAAATAGCAGCTCTCTCGACTTCTTTCAATGGGCCATGGTGCATAGGAGGAGATTTTAACATGATCAGAAACATGGAAGAGAAGAGAAACAATCAACATATGCCGGCCTCCATGACAATGTTTGATGAATGGATTTGGGATATGCAGCTTTTTGAATCAGAGTTGAGAAATTTGAAGTTTACCTGGAGTTATGGAAGAAACAATCCTTCCTTGTCTAAACTGGATAGATTTTTATGCAATCAGGAGTGGGGGGAGAAGTTCCAGCAACAACACGTATGGGGATTATAGCGTATAACCTCAAATCACTGGCCAATCATGCTGGACACTGATCAAATAAAGTGGGGTCCCGCTCCATTTCAATTCAACAATGAATGGCTAAATCAGCCCAAATGCATTCAAATGATGATATCAGAATGGGAAAATTATCATAGCCAAGGATGGGAAAGCTATAAAATTATGCAAAAGCTGCAGAATTTGAGGAGGAAACTGAAGGATTGGGTGAGGGAGCAAATAGAGGAGGATAAAGCTAAGAAAATAGCTTTGAAGGAGAAACTTAAGGCTGTTGACAGAAGGTTGGAAAGAGAGGAAGGGGAGCAGCTTTTGGCTGACCGAAGAAAGATAGTGGAGGGGATCCAAATTCTTGAGTGTAGACATGAGAGGGCTTGCAGACAAAAGGCAAAACTCAAATGGGCTAAAGAAGGGGATGTTAATTCAAAATATTTCCATAGAATTCTTTCTTTAAGAAAGTCCTGAGCTACAATTTCAAAGATGGAAGATAAGGATGGCAGCCTGATTGATAAAGAAAAGGATATCCAAAATTTAATTGTTAATTACTTTTCCGAACTGTTAATGGAACCAGTTAAGGATAAGTGGAAGGTGGAGGGATTGGAATGGCAGTAGATTTCAGCAGATAGAAGCCAATGGTTGGAAAGAAAGTTTGAAGAGGAGGAAATAAGAGGTTGTTTTCAGCTGTGATGGTGAGAAGGCCCCAGGCCTCGATGGGTTTACTATGACCTTTTTTTAGTGCAATTGGAATACAGTCAAGGCGGATATTATTGCATGTATGGAAGAATTTCACAAGGATGCAGTTATTAATCGCAAGGTGAATGAAACATATATTTGTTTAACACCTAAAAAGATAAACTCTATGAAGATTGAAGATTTTAGACCGATTAGTTTAACAACCAGCCTATACAAAACAATTGCCAAGACTTTGGCAAATAGGCTTCGACGAGTCCTATCTAAAATAGTAAGCGAGCATCAGTTCGCTTTTGTTGAAAACAGAAGCAATTTTGATTGCTAATGAAGCGGTGGAATTATTTAGACACTGTTATGCAGCAAAAAGGATTTGGTGTTACATGGAGAAGATGGGTTCAAGCTTGCCTGAAAACTGCTAACTTTTCCATTTTTATTAATGGTTGGCCCAGAGGAAAGTTCAATGGCTATCGGGGATTGAGACAGGGGGATCCTTTATCCCCATTCTTATTTACATTAGTAGTAGACACACTCACGAGGATTATTCAAAAATTAGTGCAAGTGGGAAAGATGGAAGGAATAGAAGTGGGGAAGAATAAGATTCAGTTGACCCATTTGTTGTTTGCGGATGATTGTATTTTGTTTATGCCCAACAAGAAGGAGCAGGTGGAAGTGGTAAAGAAAGTGATTCAAACTTTCTGTTTTTTAACTGGTATGAAAATTAACGGAGACAAGAGTCAATTGATAGGTATTAATGTTCAAGAAGGTATGGTGGACAATATAGTGGAAATTTTGCACGTTTCTCGAGGTTCATGGCCAATCAGATATCTAGGTTTGCCGTTGGGAGGAAACCCTTACAGAATCAGCTTTTGGGACCCAATGATTCAAACGATCAAGAGGAGAATAGCAGGATGGAAAAGAAGCTATTTATCAAGAGGGGGAAGATTACTGCTGCTAAAAACTGTTTTGGAGGCACTTCCAACCTATTTTCTATCAGTTTTTAGGATGCCAAAAACAGTTGTTGATCATATAGAGAAGCTTATGAGAGCTTTCCTGTGGAAAAATGAAGATTCAGAAAAGGGGCAGAATATGGTTAGGTGGGAGCAGGTTAGCCAATACATAAATAAAGGAGGTCTAGGAGTTGCAGGCATCATTAGAAGAAATATGGCTCTTAGGGGAAGATGGATATGGCGCATGATGGAAAGTCCTCAGGCTATGTGGGCAAGAATGGTGAGAAGCATCCATGGTGAGGAAGCTTTTGGGAGAGAGGCAGGTTTGAATAAAAAATGTAGCCACTGGTTCCCTTGGAAAGACATTTTCAGTTTATATGAAAAGTTCAGGCATCATATTACTTGAAAAGTTGGAAAGGTAATCATGTGAGATTTTGGAAGGATATATGGTGTAGAAAGGAGAGTCTTCAAAATAAATTTCCCAATATTGATAGATTGTCCCAAAAGAAAGATGGAGCTGTCTCAGAATTTAGAAGTTGCAATGAGGAAGAGGGGAACAACCCATGGGGCTGGAATTTACATATTTCCAGTAATGTGAATGATATTCATGTGGCTGAACTGGGAGAACTTCTAAATATACTTCATAGTTTTCAGATAAACAATGTTATGGAGGAAGATAGGCGTATGTGGAATGAAGATCCTAGTAGGAAATTTTCAGTTCAGTCTTTTAGAAACCAAATTCCCAGTCAAGCAAGGAGACATCACAATGTGCTGGTTAATTTCATTCGGGAATCAAAAGTCCCAATGAAAGCGAAAATTCTGATGTGGTTAATAAGTCTAAATGGATTGAAAATTGATGAAAATATCCAAAAAAGATTTCCCAATCTAAACTTGAATCCTTCCATGTGTTGTTTGTGCAGAAAGAATGAAGAGACCTTACATCACCTTATAAAGGAGTGCGACATGGTGCGAAGCTTGTGGAGACAATGGCAACAGATCAACAGTAGTTTCATCCCACCCAATGATGATAATATGTTTCAGTTTCCAAGTAGAGATTTTCCTTCCAAACTGAAACCTTACTGGAAAGTTTTGGTGGTAGCTGTTTGGTATTCCATATGGGAGGAAAGGAATAACAAAATTTTTGTAGAAAAGGAAAAGACAGAACGGATGCTATGGGAAAGGTCCAACATTCTGTTTGCTACCTGGATCGATTCTACTAAATTAGGGATTGGGTATTCTTTAGGAGAATGATTTTGTAAAGGGGGAAGTATTTTATATTCCATGTAACCTTGTTGTGTTTTGAGGTCGTGACTTCTCGTTCGACATGTACTTTTATCTTATTAATATATTAGTTTCCTTGTTAAAAAAAAAGTACTTGCACCAAGTGATAAGTTAGGATTGTTACTCACTGAGCCTTGTGATTGTTTTGGGATCATTACTCTATTACATTTTACAAGTCCTTCTCGGTTGGATAAGGGGAAGGGTTCACTCACTGAATAGGGTTGGATTTGGTTGTGAATTAGGCACTTGCACAGGTTAGCGATGTTTATTTTGATGTACTTGAACCTTTGCTGTATTTATGAACAACTTCGATCAATATATATATAACTTTTGAATGTTCAAAATTTGAGTTGTAGTCATCCGCTGCGTGCAACATTTGTTACACATACTGAGGTTACTTGGATGATGTATGTGTTGGGGATGTAAACTATAGTTGGCAAATAGACAGAATGGTTTACATGTCAGGCTGTTGTGCTGCTCGGGTTGCCGAGGGGTCTCGACAATGTCAATTTGTTAGAGTTTACTTTCTTCCCATCTTTATACACTTTCTTATCCTTGGATTTAGACTTGCCACCATCAGAATTAGGCATTGAGGAAGTAGCTTTGAAGTCTACCAAGGCATTGGATACAACAATAGTAGAAGATAAGTCCTTGACTGCTTGCCTGCTCAACTCGGCTTGTGCCCATGATTGTAACCCAGATGTGAAATTGAAGAGCATATCATCTTCCGACCTGTTTTTAATATCCAACATCAGTGTAGAGAATTGTTTAATATATTCCCTCACTATGTCAGTTTGCTTCAGTTTCTTTGAGGAATCATGGGCCAACCAGGTTGCATTGGTGGGAAGGAACTGGTCCTTTATTTCCTTCTTCAAGGCTTCCCAAGTTTCGACCTTAGGGTGACTAGGAGCAGCATCATCATCAACACTGCTTCTCGACCAAAATCTCTGGTCAAGTACATGGATGTTATTCCCACTTTTTGCTCTTCTAGGGTACGAACAGTAGTAAAATACTGATCCATATCCTATAAGAAGTTCTCCAACCCCTTAGCATTATGAGTTCCACTTAAAGCTTTCGACTACAGGACCTTCGTCTTTGGCGCCTTGGAACTATTAAGAACTGTATTCATTGTACCTTTAATGATCTCAATCAATCTCAATAGCAATAATTTGTGCCATATCAGTATAAAGGCTCCCAACAGCACAAACATCAACAAACATTTCCTCTTATTTGGCCTCCCATTCCGTGATTCTAGTTTTAAGGCATCCGCTTTCGTGGCCAAGCCATTGATTCCGGGTGTTTTGGCAGCAGAGGAAGAGCTTGCTTGAACTCGGTCCACCATAACATGCTCTAGATCAACATTTGGTTCCTTTAGATCATCAATGGCTTCACGTGTACTTCTCCTAGTCACGTCTTGCTCTCAAAATAGGGCTCTGATACCAAGTGTCATAGGTCCAAAAATGGTCTAAACTTTTGCCTGGAACTCAGATCGTATCACATTCTGTATACAGGTCAACGTGGTGTTGGTGACCTAACAACGTGTAGGCGACAGAGGCTGAGTACCATGTCACTTGAGGTTGATGACCTGCAACTCGAGGTTCGCTGCCTTGTGAATTCCCCTTTGTCTCCTTATGCACTAGGACTTCACCCTAGTTTCAACAAACTGATGTGATATCTCACGTTCAACTAGGCCTTGCAAGGCTATTGACTCTTCAAAGAGAAAATGTTGGGAGGAATCGCACATGGCTGACTTGATGTGGAACACAAAGCTTGGCGCAAGAACCATTCTCATGGCTTTGTCCCGAAGCTAGAAACTACTGCCGATGGTTCTGTCAATTTGATGGTGTGGTAGTGCATCATCCTTGGTAAGGCTAGGACTGATTGGGAGGGAGGTTATTTCCCCCTCACGTTCCTATTCTGTGAAGACTACCTTAGGGAACCACCCAAGTGCAAGTTCGCTCATGGCTTTTTTTCCCTCAAATGTGTACACAAGGGAACTGTATGCATGTCAATCCTCAACGAGGACAGTGGATGGAGGCTTGCCATTATAGTGAAACAAATACTTTTTGGTGTACAAGATTTGCTAGATCAACCAAACCTAGTTGATCCAACTCAGATAGATGGTTACCATCTTTTCATTTGAGACCCAATTGAGTACACGAGAAGGGTTAGGCAGCAAGCTAAGCAATAACCTCTATCATAATCTAACAGCAAACCTCATGATGCGTGCTTATATTACCTTTTCTAATGTTACTGCATATTGTGTTACTGTGTATGACTTTTACAACTACCCTAAAAGGAATTAATAGGAATCGTGACATAACGTGTCAGTATTGTAATTATGATCTCTTACTTCACCCTAACTTATCTGAGAGTCTTATATAGAGCATTATATCATATGATAGAATCACTTATGTAAGGTAGTATTACCTAAGGAGAACTCGTATATATCAAGTAAAAAAAAGGGCAATGTATTAGGACAGGTATATCGAGATAGATTATCTGAAGAATAGGATAGAGCAATATAGACAGTATTACTTGTATTTAAGAGCGGACACCCCTGACTCCATTCCCTGCTAAAGTCAGGAATAGCGGGACATCTTCATTTATCAAGCTTTTAACTCTATTCTCTTTAAAATTTCTAAGAGATACCTCTTTGAAGATTGAAGCTACTTCCTATTCGGGAAGGGGCACGCCCCCCTCCCTCCATAGTCCTCCCGGTCTAGCATGAGCTTTTTCTTCGATCGGCTCCATGCCTACACAGGAGATGAACTAGAATTGGGAGAGAGGTCCTCGTGAAATTGTAAGGTTCAAGATAAAGTAGGAGGTCAGCGAGTAAGAGACTTGGTTTGAGGAGGAAGGGGGTGACACCTCTTCCTATATGAACCTTGAAGGGTGAGAGGGAGGGGGTGGGCACTCTTGACCGTATTACCCTCGGAGGGTGAGCTCGTGTGGGAAGTGGATGTCACCACTTCCCTTAAGTAATAGGCTAGTTAATAAGTTAGCTAGTAATACAGCTAATAAGCTAGATAGGAAGCTAGGCAGCTAGTAAAAGAGTTATGAAGTTTATTAGGCTATAAATGTTCAAAGGAAAAAATAGAGCTGCATTTCTCTTATCATTAAATGAATAGAAGAGAGAATTGCTTTCTTTAGAGAAAGCAAAGCATATAGTTTAGGCAGTCGAAGAGAAATCCCTTTCTCTGTTACGGGTGAAGTTTACTTATAGTTTTCGTCTGAGTAGTAGGCTCGAGCGTAGATCAAAGAGAAGTTTTTTTTTTTTTAGGTGATAGCCGTAGTTCAAAAATGTTTGTCGATAGTAGGACATCAGTTGAGCTAGGCTAGGCCAGCATAATACCTAGCAGAGGGTCAAGTTTAGGAGGGACTTGTACCCTGAAGTGGTTGCACGTGACTTAGCATCATGGAGTAGGTGCAACATGACCAAGTTAACACGACAATCGGTTGCTGGGTGTTGTTGGTGCATGATTTGGTAAGGTGCTCGTGATAATGCACGTGGGGATCAGCTGCTGGGAGTGTTAGCACATCATTCGGGTGGGTTCTCTCAATTGTGCAGGTTGGAAAAATTGCTAGGAGCATTTAATACATGATTTAGGTGGTTGCTCACGATTAGGAACACATGGCCAGAACGGTCACCCTGGGATTTTGGGAGCATGACTCGTGGGCTAATTGTAGAACGGTCACCCTAAAATTTCGGGATCATGGCACAATGGGCATTGAACATGAGATTAAGAACCGTTTTCCTAGGATTTCGGACATGTGATCGTGTGGGAGCATGATGAAGTTATCTATACGCACGTGATCGAAACAATAGGCCCACGAACAAGTTGGGTGGCCTACGATCACGGATGCGTGTTGGACTGTGAGAGTAACTGCTGCTAACTGAAAACTGGACCAAGTGAAGGGCTTGGACGTGCCAGGCTTGTTAGCAGTTAACAACTGCATGGAACACGTGAGCTAAAGAACTGGGCCAGGTGGAAAATGTGGTAACCACGTGTAAAGCATCAAGGATCAGCTGCACGGTTCCAATTGATTGACATTGTGTATAAATAGACACTCTGTTAAGGGAAAACACGGAGGTGCAAACTATAATCCCACTTATGATTAATACAGTGATTCTTTAATTGTCTAGCTTTATCTTTGCTTATCACTAAGAGTGCCTTGTTGCCTAGTGTATATTGTCTGTTCATTTGGACCACCAGACCCTTCTATAAGTAAAGAGAATAATCCTTCGGTCATCCTTGAGTACTTAGCCTTGGAAGACATACTTGACCGTGGGATATTGCTTCAGGTTGCTGATACTAGGGCGAGACTCTAGTGTGGCATAGGACGGACGTGACTGATAGGCAGTCAATCCTGAATTGCAGATCATCCGCCCTGTATTCGGTTGGAATTCGAGGCGAAAAATTTGGATACTTGACGGACCCATGACAATTGGTATCAGAGCCTTGTTTTGAGAAAGAAACATAGCTGGGTGAAGTATGTGTGAAGCCATTGACGATCTGAAGGAACGAATTGTTGAGCTGGAACGTGTTGTGACAGACCTAGTTCAAGCAAATTTGTGTACTGTTTTTGATGTACTTGGAACTAGTAACCTAACCACGAAGGTGGAGGCGCTGGAAATCAAAATCATTGAATGGGAGGCTAGAATGGAAGACTTGGTCGCTGATATATGTGTTGTTGGGAACCTTTGCATGGACACAACACAAACTTTCGCCACTGAGATTGACATCCTAAAGTGTGCTTTGAATAAGGCTTCTACTGGTTCTAAAGCCCCAAAGACAAAGGTCCTAGAGTCGAAAGCATTCAGTGGGACTCAAAATGCAATAGAGTTGGAGAACTTCTTGTGAGACATAGAACAATACTTTATCACTATTCATACCCCAGAGGAATAGAAGGTGGGACTGACGTCCATGTACCTGATTGGCGATGCTCAAGTCTAGTAGAGAACAAAAGTTGATGATGACGCTGCTGCTGGCCTTCCCAAGGTCGAAACTTGGGAGGTACCAAAGGAGTTGAAGGATCAATTCCTTCGTACAAATGCTACTTAGTTGGCTCGAGACGCTCTGAAGAAGTTGATATAGACCGATACTATGAGAGAATATGTTAAGCAATTCTATTCACTAATGCTGGACATTAAGAATATTTCTGAGGATGATAAGCTCTTCAACTTTACCTCCGGGTTGCAGTTATGGGCCTAAGCAGAATTGAGAAGGCAAGCTGTTAAGGACTTACCTTCTTCGATTGTCGCGGCCAATGCCTCGATTGACTTTAAAGTCGCCTCCTCGACATCTCATTTTGATGGTGGCAAATTCAAATCGAAGGACAAGAAAGTGTCCAAGGATGGAAAGAAGGGAAACACCAACAAATCGTCCAACTTCTACAAGAAGGAGGACTAGAAGGTAACCAAAGTTGAAGGATAGACGAAAAGCTTCAACAAAGGGTATTTCATCTATGATGGACCTCACAAAGTACTTGATTGCCCTAAGAAAGAGAGACTTGTTGTGTTGCTGGCTAAGGAAAAGAGCCCCGCAGAGCAAATGAGCATGAACCCCTTAAGGTTGCTATTCAGCAACAGACAAAGGCCCTACACAATGGGCTAATATATGTGGAGGTGTTAATTAACGAGAGCTTCCCTGTGTTGGCAATGGTGGACACAGGAGCCACACACTCGTTCGTGGATGTGCCATTGGCGGAGAGCCTTCGGTTGACCTTTTCACAAAATACTGGCCGTATGAAAGTGGTGAACTCGGAAGCTAAATCCATCCGCGGGTTTGTGAGTAACATTGGAGTCCAGATCCAAGGATGGACATGTATGGTGAATTTTATGGCTGTTCCTTTGGATGATTTCGATGTTATTATGGGCGACGACTTCCTGCGAATACAAAATGTTGTAGTTATGTCTTCTTTGCAAGGCTTGTTCATAATGGACAGGGTGGGACTTTGTTTTGTACCTACGGTGAAGGGTGAGAAAAAACATTTTGCAGACCTTAGTCCCACACTCTTAGTGATCCATGTTAAAGGTGACCTTTGAAAGGGCCATACAATTTATGTGGTGAGCCTAATGTAGATCAAAGAAGGGAAGACTATTGATGTCCTTGAACCTGTTGTTGAGGTGTTGGAGGAATTATGGACGTAATGCCCCCAAAGTTGCCAATAAAACTACCTCTAAGGAGAGACATCAATCACACAATAGAACTGGTAGATGGTGCCAAACCCCCTGCACAGGCTCCATACAGAATGACCCTAAAAGAGCTCGGGGAATTAAAGAAGCAATTCATGGAATTGTTGGAAGCCGGGTATATTCAGCTGTCCAAAGCTCCTTTCATGGCACAATGCGGATGTGTGTCCACTACCAAGCGTTAAACAAGCTCACGGTGAAGAACAAGTACCCTATATCTCTGGTTGCAGATTTATTTGATCAATTGGCGATGGCGAGATACTTCACTAAGTTGGATCTTCGTTTAAGCCATTACCAAGTACGAATAGCTATTGGAGACGAGTCCAAGACTGCCATAGTAATAATGTATGGTTATTTTGTATACCTTGTGATGTCATTCGGCCTAACAAATGCCCTGCAGCATTCTGTCATCTAATGAATAACGTGTTGCATGAGTTCATCAACGAATTCTTGGTGGTATATCTGGATGATATTGTCATCTACAGTCAGACCGTCAATGATCATGTGGATCACATTAGAAAGGTTATGACTAAGCTGCTGGCACTCGAGTTATATGTATAAAATATGAGCACCTACTCAACAACTAATTGTTGAGTTGACTTGGTCATGTTGCACATGCTCCATGGTGCTAAGTCACATGCAACCACTTCAAGGTACGAGTCCCTCCTAAACTCGACCCTCTGCTAGGTATTATGCTGGCGTAGCCCAACTTTACCGATGTCCGACTACCGAGGGGGTCACAGACCACCCCCCGCTGAAGTGTTCTGATATGATCCACATGATCATTGACGGTTTGACTGTAGATGACAATATCATCCAGATATACCACCAGGAATTCATCGATGAACTCATGCAACACATTATTCATTAGATTACAGAATACTGTAGGGGCATTTGTTAGGCCAAATGATATCACAAGGTATTCAAAAGAGGCATACCTTGTTACCATGACAGTCTTGGACTCATCTCCAGCACCTATTTGTACCTGGTAATAGTCTGAATGAAGGTCCAGCTTGGTGAAGTATCTTGCCTTCGCCAATTGATCGAATAAATCCGTAACCAGAGGGCTAGGGTACTTGTTCCTCATCGTGAGCTTGTTCAAAGCTCGATAATCAACACACATTCACAGTATGCCATCCTGCTTATGCTGGAATAGGACTGTTGCACTAAAAGGAGCTTTGAATGGCTGGATATACTTGGCTTCCAGCAATTTCGTAAGTCGCTTCCTTAATTCCTCGAGCTTTTTCATGGCCAGTCTGTATGGAGTCCATGAAGGGGGTTTGACACCATTTACCAATTCTATTGCATGATCGATGTCTCTCTTTGAGGTAATTTCCTTAGCAACTCTGGGGGGATTGTGTCTTGGAATTCCTCCAACATCTTAGCAATAGGTTCAAGGACATCAGTGGTCTTCCCTTCTTTGATCTCCATTAGGCTTGCCACATACGTTATGACCCTTTTGAAGGTTGTCTTTAACCTGGATCGTTGAGAGCATGGGACTAGGGTCTGCAGAACGCTTTTTCCCACCCTTCACTGCAGGGAAAAAACAAGGTCTCGCCTTGTCCATTATGAACAAGCCTTGCAAAGAAGACATAATTACAATGTTTTGTGTTTGCAAGAAGTCGTTGCCTAGAATAACATCGAAATCATCTAAAGGAACAACCATAAAATTCGCTATACCTATCCATCCTTGGATCTGGACTTCAATGTTACTCGCAAACCCGTAGATGGGTTTAGCTTCTGAGTTCACCACTTTTATACGATCAGTATTATGTGAAAGGGTCAACCGAAGGCTCTCTGCCAATGGAACATCCACAAACAATTGCATGGCTCTTGTGTCCACCATTGCCAACACAGGGAAGCTCTCGTTGATTAACACCTCCACGTACATTTGCTCATTGTTCGGAGCCTTTGTTTGTTGTTGAATAGCGTTCAACAACCTTAAGGGGTCCATGCTCATTTGCTCTGCGGGGCTCTCTTCCTCAGCTACTAGTGCAGTAAGTCTCTCTTTCTTGGGGCTATCAAGTGTTCTATGGGGCTATCAAGTGTCTTTCAACTTTGGTTACTTTCTTGTCCTCCTTATAGAAGTTTGGACAGTTTGTTAGTGTTTCCCTTCTTTCCTTCCTTGGACGCTTTCTTGTCCTTCGATATTAATTTGCCACCATCAGAATGAGAGATATCAAGGAGGCAGCTTTAAAGTCGACCAAGGCATCGGCCGCGGTAGTCGCAGAAGGTAAGTCCTTAACAACTTGCCTTCTCAATTTCGCTTATCATCCTTAGACATATTCTTAATGTCCAGCATCAGTGAATAGAATTGCTTATCATATTCTCTCATCTTGTCAATCTATTTCAGCTTCTTCAAAGCGTCTCGAGCCAACCAAGCAGCATTTGTAGGAAGGAATTGATCCTTCAACCCTTTTTCAATACCTCCCAAGTTTCGACCTTGGGGCGGTCAGCAGCAACGTCATCATCGACTTTGGTTCTTCACTATAGTTGAGCATCGCCAGTCAGGTACATGGACGTTAGTCCGACCTTCTGCTCCTCTGGAGTATGAATAGTGGTGAAGTACTGTTCCATGTCCCACAAGAAGTTCTCCAACTCCTTTGTGTTTCGAATCCCACTGAATGCTTTCGGCTCTTGGACCTTTGTCTTTGTAGCTTCAGAACCAGTAGGGGCCCTATTTTTATTTTTTTTTTGAAACATGTAGGGGCCCTATTCACAACACGCTTTAGGATCCTCATCTCAGTGGCGAAAGTTTGTGCTATGTCTGTGCAAAGGTTCCCAATAGCACAGACATCAGCGACCAACTTTTCCATTTTGGCCTCCTATTCAGTGATTTTGATTTCCAGTGCTTCCACCTTCGTGGTCAGGTCACTGGTTCCGAGTGCACCAGAAGCAATAGACGAATTTGCTTGAACTAGTCTGCCCCGGCACATTCCAATTCAACAATTTGTTCCTTTAGATCGTTAATGGCTTCATGCGTACTTCATCCAGCAATGTTTCTTTCTCAGAATAAGGCTCTGATATCAATTGTCACGAGTCCGTCAGGTGTCCAAATTTTTGGCCTTGAATTCCAATTAAATACGGGGCAGATGATTTGCAATTCGGGGTTGACTGCTTACTAGTCACATCCATCTTGTGATGCACTAGAGTCTCGACCTAGTTTTAGCAACCTGAAGCGATATCCCGCAGTCAAGTATGCATTCCAAGGCTAAGTACTCAAGGATAACCGAAAGGTTATTACCTTTACCCCGAGAAGGGTTTGGTGGTTCGAATGAACGGACAACGCACACTAGGCAACAAGACACTCTTCGTGATAAGCAACGTAACAGAGAAGTATAGCATGAAACAGAAAGCTATGCGATTAAAGAATCATTGTATTAATCACAACTGAGATTATAGTTTGCACCTCTGTGTTTTCCTTGAACACAGGGTGCCTAATTATACACGATGTTTGTCAGTCGAGACCGTGCAACTGATCCTAGATGCCCTACATGTCGCTACCACCTTTTCCACCTGGTTTGGTTCTTTAGCTCACGTGTTCCATACAGGTGTTAACTGTTAGCACGCCTGACATGTCCAATCCCTTGACTTGGTCCAGCTTTCTGTTAGCAGCAGTTACCCTCACAGTCCAGCACGCATCCGTGATCATAGGCCACCCAATTCGTTTGTGTGCCTATTATTTTGATCATGTGCGTATAGATGACTCAACTATGCGCCCACACGATCATATGTTCGAAATCCTAGGGTAATGGTTCTCAATCTCGTGTTCAATGCCCCCTGTGCCATGATCCCGAGATTTTAGGGTGACTGTTTTGGAATTAGCCCACATGAGTCATGTTCCCGAAATCTCAGGGTGACCGTTCTGGCCATGTGCTCCTAATCGTGAGCAACCACCTGAATCACGTATTAAATGCTCTCAGCAACTATTTCAAGGTGCACAATCGAGAGAACCCACTTGGATTATGTGCTAGTACTCCAAGCAGCTGATCCCCACATGCATGATTATGAGCACCTACCTGAATTATGCGCCAACAACACCTAGCAACCGATTGTGGTGTTTACCTAGCCATGTTGCACCTGCTCCATAGTGCTAAGTCATGTGCAACCACTTCAGGGTACGAGTCACTCCTAAACTCGACCCTTTGCTAGGTATTATGTTGGGCTAGCCTAGCTTTATTGATGTCTGACTATCAACAAGCTTTTTTTTTTTTGAAACTGTGCCTATCACCAGAGAAAAAACCTTCTCTTTGATTTACGCTTGGGCCTGCTACTCGAACTGAAACTATAAGTAAACTTCACCTGTAACGGAAAGAGAGATCTCTCTTTGACCACTTGAACCATATGCTTTGCTTTCCCTAAAGAAAGCAATTCTCTCTTCTATTCATTTAATGATAAGTAGATTGCAGCTCTGTTTTTCCCTTTGAACACTTGTAGCTTAATAAAAAAACTTCCTAACTACTTAACTAGTTGCCTAGCTTTCTAACTATCTAGCTTACTAGCTAACTTATTAACTAGTCTATTACCTAAGGGAAGTGATGACATCTACTTCCCACACAAGCTTGTCCTCGAGGGGTAATACGGTCAGGGATGCCCATCCCCTCTC
>JAJIYU010001696.1:0-34104 GCA_030144865.1 Tinospora cordifolia
TAAAAATGCTAAAAAATAACATTAAATCATGCTAATATGCAATTAATCATGCAACAATGCTCTAAATGCATATTTAACTAAATATAAGCAAATACACTAAATTTTCTATTATACTAATGCAGATTATACATAAAATACCTATAGTATAGTTAGTCTGCTATGCGACTAACATGGCCCCTTTGTCTACATAGGTAGCACAATCCTTGTCTTTTCACCTATTCTTTTGCCTCATCTTTGGGCTGCCCTTGTTTCTGAGTCTGCAGTGCTTTCCCGCCTCTCTTGTTCTTTTTTTTTGGGCCCCTTGATCTCTTTCATTCCTAGGCCTCTTCCTCTTCTCCCTCAACCTTTGTTTTACGTTGAGCTCTTGTTTCAGTGTTAGAGCCTTTTCTAAGACGTCTTCATATGTCTTTAGGCCCAGAGTCCTTACTATCTTTTGGATCTCCATTTTGATATCCTGTGCAAAACGATTGGCCTTCATTCTCTCTTTCCTAATCAGTTCTGGCGAGAAGTTGGCCAGTTTAGTGAACTTCCTTTCATATTCGGCACAATCAGGTCCCTCTGATTTAGCCGGATGAAATCGTCTTGTAGCTTACTCAATGTTGCTTTAGGAAGAACTTTTCATGAAAGATTTTCGTGAACTTCTCCTAGCTCATTGCTTCAACATTTGTGTTAGGATCTATTTTCATCATTCTCCACCAACTTTTGGCCTATCCCTTGCGGTGGTACATGGCCAGTGCCATGCTATGCATACCCATCACCTTCAGTATGTTTAGATGTTCCTCCATTTCTTGGTACCAGTGATTGGCAGTGATACAATCTGCGGTACCATCAAACTGAGGATGGTGGAGCTTCTGTAACTCCATTAGCATCTTCTTCTGCTTTTCATTCTCCAGATCTTCCTGAGTCTTCTAATGCTCTAGAGCCTGAAGTGTTGGTGCTGACTATTGCACATGGATCGATTTAGGCACATTTGGTTGTGGTGCTGCATGAGGGATCGCTTGAGGTAGGATCCTCATGATCTGGTCCATGAGCCTCTAAGCGAATCCCGTCGTCAAGGTTTCCATCCGATCCTCCATGCCAGTTGGCATCTCCTATTCTCTTTGTTCCATTTCATTAGAAGAGGTAGATCTAGTAGCATATCTTCTTGATCCAACCATTATCTACAAGTCAAAAGCCATTTTAGTATCTAATAAGGTATCACAGTGAAATATTTAAGTGAATCATAATTCTGGGTACACACCCATTTCTCCTTGTCCTTAGGATACAAAATGCTTTTCTAGACTTGAGAAGATAGCTATCTCGTTCATGTTTGTTCATCAAGTTCATATTTCCAAACCTTTTGTTTTGTTCGTACTATTTTACCCCTGGGTATTTTATGTGTTTTGCACTTCAATGAACTCATTTACGATTTTGTATATTTTTATTTTTAAAAAATTGATATTAGGATAAAATAAGATCATCATCTCCTCATACAAATCTACGATTTAGTTAAAAACTAACTCTGTCGTAACTATTAAAGCTTTAATCGATTTCTATTCTTCTCCAAAAGTCTTTTGGATGACTTCCCTTCTATTCCTTGACCCCTAGTTGACTCCATACTTTATAGTTCAACTTTGGTTTGACCATTAGCTTAACTACTACTTATACATCAAGAACAAGCCAATTTTAGTCATTTCTCTTCTTGTTCTTCTTATTCATCCTTTTTTCTTGTCAAACCCTCATTACCCCAAAAAAAATTCAATCATAAATAGTCTATGATCCTCAAGCAACATCAAACATTGAGCCTAGACAAATAATTCTTACGATTTTCTATTGCCGGTTAGGGAATTTGTGTGTATAGAGGAAAAAGGTGGAAGGTATAATTTTCCTATCCCTCTTTTCATTATTTTTTTTCAAAAGTTAATTACGTATATCACAATGTTAAAAAACCCATTAATCATAGGGAATTATTACTTTACAATGATAATATAGGAAACTGTTAAAAAATGCATGACTATAATGCTTAGTCAAGGTAAAATATACATTTTATTAGAATATGCATGTATGTAGATCTAAAATAGGGTTGTTGATAATATTTCTTGTGAAAATAAATAAACAACATTTATTAAATTAATTAGGTTTCTAGAATAGTTCTAAATATGATTAAAAGTAATTTTTTAAAATTATTTGATGTAGAAAAATAATTTTATTCCATATAAATAACCCAATTGAAGGTATAGTTCCAGTAATTGAGAAAAGATGCAATAGTAAATAGTTATTATTAAAAAATTAACTTAATTTTCAGCAAATTACTTGCCATAAAATATGTTAAAACTTAGGTTAAAATATTAATTTTTACAAAGTTAGGGTAAGAAATAAAAATCATACACTATGGTACAAGTACATGCGAAAAATGGAGTAGAAAAGGATGTATTTTAAGTAATTATGAAAATAATAATAAATTAAATTAATTATAAATAATGTTTGGAAAATTAAGTGGCTGAAAATTTCATTCATAATAAGTTAAAAATAAAATAATAATTCATATTAATAGGTATGGCTTATTGGGTTGAAAGGCCAATTGATGTCATTGTAAAATATGTTAAAACTTAGGTTAAAATATTAATTTTTACAAAGTTAGCATAAGAAATAAAAAGCATACACTATGGTACAAGTACATGCGAAAAATAGAGTAGAAAAGGATGTATTTTAAGTAATTATGAAAAATAATAATTAATTAAATTAAGTAATTGTATACATGTTTTTTTTGCTATGTCATGGTAATAAAACTTACTAAATGAAGATTAATAAAGATTATAACAACGTACAAACATGATGAAAGGCCAATTGATGTCATTGTGAGTGTTCCAACTCTAGTTCTAGCTTTGACCATTGATTCTAGTTTCCACTTCGGTCATGGTTTGATTGATGATTTTTGATGAGATTATTTTGAAATAAAACTAGGAGTCTAGAATGGACCCTACTTCCCTTGATTGATGAGATAAGTTTGAGTGTGCAAATTAGACCTCACTCCTTAAATGTGAAACATTGAGGAAAAGTGTTTTTAGTCTTAAGTCAACTAATAAAAAATTAATTGCTTGAAATACATAATCTATGGAAGTGTGTGACATATGTGCTTTGCTTGGTTGAAATAATAGTTTAAATATTTAGAATTACCCACTTGACTCTTTTAGCTGACCCATTTTCTAATTTTTCAAGTACCCATTGATCAGAAGTTATATAATACCCCAAAAAATTTGTAAGAAATTCGATTGAATGAAATAAATAAATATTGATCTTTGAAAATTTTATAAAATTTTTGGGATACAAAGTTGTGTATATTTTAAATTATAGTCAAAATGAGAAATAAAATTAATTGAGGGAAGTTTGTAAAAATTTTAGTGTACAAATAAATATATAGAAAGGTTGGGTATTTAAATAAAAATATCAAATCAGAAGAGTTGGCAAATATTATAATATAAAATAAAATAAGTAGAATAGTTAAATGATATATTTGGGTTACAAAAAATAGCAAGTTCCGTTCAAAAACATTATATAAATATGTAATAATCTGAAATTTTGTACTAAATGAAATAAAATGATAAATAAAGTCCAATTCATTTCTAGAATCCATGAGCAAGTTTAAATGTGTCCAAAAAGCTCTTAGGAGAGAGAAAATTAAGAAAAATGAACCAAATGAAATGAAGTGACACCTCAAATGGTTTAGGCATTCAAAATTCATTCCATTTGCCCAATTGAGAGTTAATTTATTTGATATGCATGATGAGAATCCAAATTAGGAAAGAAAATGAGGAAAAACTTAGCCAATTGAAAGTTATAAATTTTTATTAAATTTATGTGAACCCAAAAGTATGTGCTAAGGGCTTACAATTCTAGCAAAATGAAGGATATGAATTTATTTTAAATTCATGTGGACCCAAAAAAAATAAATGAGCATTCCTAAGCATGTGCAAGTCACATGAGTGATAATATTATCGTGACATGATCATGTACACCATGCCCCACACACTCAAAGACGTCTCATGAGGCAAGAAACCCTAAACCAACCCTTGTGTGTGTGTCACAATTAGAAGTTTCTAAAAATATAATGAGTGTGCTATAAGCAAACCCTAGCCGTCCAAAAGAAAGGATCATGTGTATTTCAGCCATGATCATATACACCTTAGTCCTAGCACACATATGTGATCATGTGTGCACCCAACCATGATATGGTACACCTCACCACCACATGATTTGTGTGCAAAACCTAGCCACCACCTTATGCTCATGCAAACCAAAGGGAAAGTTTCACGAATAGAAACTAAATCAAGTTGGATTATGCCCTAATCAGCCTCCTCTTGTGCACGCCAAAGAGGGGAACAAAAAATGGAAAGCTTCCTCATGTTCTCCTTGGCGTTGATGTCACATTATTTTTATTTTTTTCACACTTTTCATTTTAGTCCCAAAACTCTAGGATTTCTTGAGTATCATTAACTCATAAATATTTCTTAATAAAGTAACAAGAGATCTTAATAAAAAAATTTAATATCATTAATTGAAACATAAGAAGTATAAAACCCTACTCATGCAATGATATAGAAAAATAACATTTATATAAAATAATTCTATATCATTAATCCTTTCCAAAATTTAAATGTAGATGGCCTTTGTGTCTATTGAAACAGAATAAATCTTAAATAACAAAATTTGGACTAACATGCCCTACAATTAAATAAAATTTCTAAAGAAAATATTGCCTATGTGGCTATCATATTGATTCTGTTTATCAGTTTCTTGAAAAGTTAGAAAAGGAATGGTGAGCATAAAGCCCAGAGGATCATTCTAAATATTTAATTCATTATTTTAACAAATAAGACATATATGTCAAACATTTTCAAACATTATGTGATTCAATTAATTCCTTATTTAATATTTGTAGTTAAGACCAAAAGGGTTCAACCTCGGTGTTCTTATTGAAAATCTTATCAAAGAAGGAAAGGACACTCTTTTATGCCAGTTTCCAATGGACTTAGGGCCTTACCCATTATTCGAGTATTTTGGGACTTTACCCATATGAACTAGCGACAAACCCATAGTTTCAATCTTAAGAACACCCATAGCAATCCCCTATGGGACATTACGCCAGTACGTAGTTATAATCTTAATCTTTTATTAAATATGACAATTAGGAATAATAAACTAACATAATTAAATTTAGCATGTGAGCATAGTAACACGTTGCATGGATCATGGTAGCACATAACATACATCTTTATTCATGCAAATCTAAGCATGGCATGTGTGATTAATTCAAATAGAACATGCATATTTAAGCATAATCACACATGAAGATCTTTTTGAAAATCAAAATAACAAATTAAAACTCAGAAATCACTTCCACCTCAAATAACACTCCTTTTAAATCTTCAATTGAACCTCCTTTAGATCTCCCCAACTTGTAGTATAGAAATTAGTGCAACATTTCGTTACTACTGCTTCGACTACTATTTAGAATAGCTAAAAAGAAGAGAGGGATGCCAAGAGAGGGGCAGAGGGAGAGAGAGCAAGAAGGACTTATCAATTTTTGCTGAAATAAAGAGAATGGAACACAAGGGGTGTTTATATAGAGTTTCATTAGGTAAGAATTGGCAGGTTTGGGGTGTTACTAGCACAAAAAAACTTACCAATTCTTCTCTTTTGTGCACAAGAAATAGCAATTAGGGTTTTGGGTACAATTTCCAATTTGTTTCTCGCTCACAGCTTCAGAGTTATCTTTGTGTGACCATAGTCGGGGACCACGGTATGGGTTTTTGTCGCAAGACCATGATTACCATATGCAAGATCCCAGTCTTGCATTTTTAGGGGTTCTCCTTGTGTTTTCTTGATGCAAAATCGCAGTCCCCGTAATGGATACTGCGTCTTGATTTGGTTTCTTGTGTTTTGATGTAGGACCATGGTCACCTTTGGATACTAAGGTCTTGATTTGGTTTCTATTTTTCCTTTTTGTGTTTCCATTGTCCGAGATTTGCACCATGTGTATGAAATGAAGAGAAACTTGCTAATTAAATTTCCCACTTCTATTTTTCTTTTATTTCTATTTCTCATCTTGGCTATATTCTTTGTATTTCTATTTTCTTTATATAATATTCTATAATTCTCATATTTTGCTCATTTGTTGTAATACCCCAATCCCTATATTCTTTCAATTTTGGACATAACCACTGTTTTGACAGTGGAATTAACCATACAGGCGGGTTGGGCTGGTATTACTTTATATGTGACTAACACTTGACATTCATTTTAATTATCTTATGCCTTAATGTAATTCAAGAGTACGTAACTCAAATTTAAAAATCAAATTAAATAAGGTAATGATACAAGAGATAAAAGAAGTTCATCAACTTTATTAATTTAATAAAGGAGAGTACACAATTCAATCTTATAAAGAAACTATTACAGCAGAATATTCAAAACTTGGCACACATGCCTACATAGGAACTTTCAAAAAATAAAGAGACTATCACAATTTGCAACATCTTCATGCATGTTCAATTTCCTGAAAATAAGAGAAGAAGGGTGAACACATAGCCCAGTGGATCATTTTCAAACAACCAATTTTCTAATTTAGACTAAAAACACATCTATAATTCATACACTTGCAAACATTAGGCTTTTCAAGCAACATTTTGTGTACAGGTGTGACTTAGACCAAAAGGATTTTCAAGGCCCTTGATGTTCTTAACAAAATACGTCCTTAGAGTGAGAAAGACATATCTTAGCCAATTTCATTGGACGTTTAGACTTAGGGCCTCTTACCCACCAACCAAGTGTTTTGGTCTTATGCCAAGTGAACTAGTCACATGAAAAGAACATCCATAGTGTCGCACATGTCCACTATGATGATACATGTTTATTAATAACCAACATCTCATTATTAATCTCATATTCAAGAATCATCAAATAAGAGAAACAAATTTCACAATATAAACAATTAAAAATCAAAGCATGGATCATCGAAAAACATGCATCATACATTGAAATAAACCTAAACGTTGTACTAAACATGGCATGGATTAATGAATGATTAAAACATGCTCATGTACTAAATTAAAACTGGAATTATGATTAAATTTATAAAATTGAAACATGAATGATTTATAAAAACTAAACATGCAATCAACATTGTGTTAATCTAAAGAAGAAAAGAGGAGGTTTTAGAAATCACTTCCACCTTAATTGCAAGTTTAATGAAAATCCAGCAGAGGTTCTTTACTCCAACATCTAACACTCTAAAGATAACTCAAGAATACTCAATTAAACGCCAAAGCACTCAAGAATACTTCAAGATTACTCAAAAACAAAATGTTTGCCAAGAAGAAGGCTAGAACAAGCTAAGATTGAAGTGCCAACTCTTGTTTTGGGATAAAGAATAAGTGTGCACAAGGGGAGGTGGGGAAGGGGTTTATATAAATTTTCATGAGGGCACAGGGGGATGGTTTTGGCATCTTTGATTTGGGTTTTCTCACATGTAACAGCTAGGTTTTTTGCACATAGTACACATTGAGGACGGCTAGGGTTTTTGTTAAGGATATGATGGTAATCTCTATAGTTGGCACCAAGATAGTGTACATTTAGGTTTAGGAAACTTTCTTGTTTGTGATTTTTGGTTTCTCCTCTATGTGTGTGACAGCTAGGGTTTTATGGTTCATCATTTAGACACTTCTAAATTAGGGTTGCTCACATGTGCACACATACACATATACATGGACTGATTTTTGCATAATAGGGCATGGGTGTACATGATCAAAGTGTTCCACCCACGTGACTTGCACATGCTTAAGGGTGGCCAAGTATGTATGGGTCCACATGAATTTAATAAAAATTCATATCTCATTTTTTACTAAGAATTAAGGACTTAAATATATATTTTTATGTTCATATTAAAATAATGCACATTTCCAAACTATCATTTGACCAGGGTGATCCTCATTTTATTTACTTTTTTAATTTAGACTCCATTGAAAGGTATTAGGCAAATAAAACCCTAATTTTGGCCAATTGAGCTAATTTTTGTATATGTTATCTAGTTGATCAGTTCATGTCATCTCATGTCATTTCAGGTCATTTTGAGGTTTAAAGATTCACTAAAATGGAGTTTTGGACATGCTAAATTTATCGCTAAAATGGACCCATTTTCATTTCTTACCCAAATTCAATCAAATGAAATTGAATTGTTTTATTTTATTTAGTACTAGATTGTGGGTATTACATTTGTCTACATGTTTCATAAAATTCTCAGAGCAACGGTCATTTTATTTAATTGAATTTTCATACAAATTTTGAGGTATTGCACAGATGAACTCCAACTGATGCTACCTAATAATTATCATATAGAAGAAATTGTCATAGAACAACGTCTTGAAATATTCTTAAGTCATCGTCGGGATATTCGTGTTTGGGTTGCTCATAACCATGTCACAACAATGATAGGTGGGTTCCGCAGAGTGTATTGTTAGTGCCACTCTCCTAGGGCTAGTTACCCCAAAGGCATTGAGATGCTTATTCATTTCCAAAAACCACATGTCAGTTGCCAGATGATTCGATTTGCTGTAAAAGGTACTCAAATGCGGTTTTGAAGCTCAAATAGCATATTTCTCTACTCTTTATCACTAGGTATAAGTCAATCTAATACAACTAGACCATTCGGTAATAGGGCTACTAAGCTTGACGTTGGGGCTAGGATAAAATGGGAGGCGAAAACTACATTTGAAGTAGAGTTCTTATCACTTGCTGTACCACTTGTAAGGTGAAATTAGTTATCATCTCCATTGACATAATCAATGCCATTTGAGCTTCTACTGTCACCACTAGAGCCCTCTGGTCTTATTGGCCAATCTCATTAGTGCCCATTGCCCTCACTACATTCCTTGTAGGTCTAGCCATTATCTTGAAGTCAATAGTCATTTTAGTATCCTATAATTCAATCAATCACCATCACAAAAAATTCTTAATATAAACAGATAATTATAATCTCATTTATTCATTTCAAATCAATTTCGGGTGCATACAAATCTGTTTTGCTTAAATTTGGGATACAAAATGCTCCTCTGAACTTGTGATAATAGCTATTCCCACTATGTCCGTTCGTAAATCTGTATCACTATTGTTGTTACCCTAGCAATTATCTCATGTTCCCAAATCATTCGTGTTATCATGACTCTAAATTCATGTCTTCAAGTTCTCGATTTGTTCAAGTAACCTAAGTTTCTTTGTAACACCCCAACCCCAGAGACTTTCAATTTGGTTTAACCACAGGGCAGGCTAAGGTCCGGTTACAATTACAAGTACACAACTTGTCTTTCTAATTCAATCATCTCATGCCTTATTTAATTAAAAAAATTCACTAAGGAAATTGTACAAGAGATAAAAGAAAACTTTCTAAATCTCTATTGATTTAATAAAAGTGGGTACATGACTTCAAATTTAAACTCCTAAAAAGAAAGAGTACACAACTCAAAATAGAAACTTGCAGCAGAAATTCAAAACTTGGGCAACATGCCCTTACATTAAAATAAAAATAGAAACTTACTAAAAGTAAGCATTTTCAGTCTTTGTATGCGTCATTGTTTAATTCAATTCCCAAAAAGATAAGAGAAAAAGGGTAAGCATATAGCACAATGGATCTTTTTCAAACAACCAATTCATTATCTTAGACTAATATCACATTCAATTTCAAATACTTGTAAACAATTAAGCGATTCGAACAATCTGTTGTTATTGTTGTAATTTAGACTGAAAGGGGGTCTAATCCCTTGATGTTTTTATCCAAAATAGCTCCCTTTGAGTGGAAAGACAAATCTTAATGTCACATTCCATTGGATTTAGGGTCTCTTGCCCATAGTCTCCAAGTGTTTTGTGCTACACCTAATACACACAGTACGATAAACCATATACCCATAGTATATGTAAAGAACACCCATAGTATCCCTTTGGATTACTATGAAAATATGTGGTTCTTAGTCTCAACTTCTTTCATTTAGTTCTAATGATCATGGCGCATAAATAAAATAAATAAATTTATCATGTTCAATATTTAAACATCAAGCATGATTATTCTTCACAAAATAAGCCTAATCATGCGTAATCTAAGCATGACATGGATTCATGATCAAGTAAACATGGCATACACGCTAAATTGAAAATTAAATCATTTTATTGAAACCTAGACATGCATACTAAACAGAATTTAAACATGCATGAACATGATATTAAACTAAAACAATGAAGTAGAGGTTCTAGAAATCACTTCCACCTTATTTTGCACTTTCTTAAAAACTCGGCAGAGTTTCCATAGTCAAAGCAGTTCAAGAACACTAAACTACTCAAGAACAGTAACTTCTCACTTAAGAACACTCAAGAACAAAAGAGAAGTGAGACGGGGTGCCAAGAAGAAGGCTTAGAAAGAACAAGAGGGACTTGTAAGCTCTTGCTCGAGGATGAAGAAAAAGTGAGCATAGGGGGTCCTTTATATAGATTTTTTAGTGCACGTAGGGGGGACGTTTTGGAAATCTTACATGAGCCACTTTTCAATTTCTTTGAGGAAGTTTTTTGGCATGTGGGACCACTAGGGTTTTCTCTCTTGTGTGCACACACACATGGTTTAGGCAAGTGTTCATTTAGGGTTTCCTTTTCATGTGTGAATATAATCTTGGCTTGGACCACTTGCTAATCTTTGTTTGGACATTAATCTAGGTGTGATACTGTAAGCAAGGTTACTTTCCAATATGTTTTAGTAATTGATTCCTTTTCTTGTGCACACCAAATCAACAAGATTTGGCAACCTTCTATTTTGAATTAGAAACTTCTAATCTTGTTCTTTGGGTGTTTAGAATCAATTTTCAACTTCTATTCTTGAATTAGAAACTTCTAATCTTTTTCCTTAGATGTTTAGAAACATTTTTCAACAACTTCTATTCTTGGATTAGAAACTTCTAATCTTGTTCCTTGGGTGCTTAGAAACATTTTTCAACAACTTCTATTCTTGGATTAGAAACTTCTAATCTTGTTCCTTGGGTGCTTAGAAACATTTTTCAACAAGTTCTATTCTTGGATAGAAACTTCTAATCATATTCCTTGGGTGTTTAAAAACAATTTTTAGCAACTTCTATTCTTGGAAGTAATGTGAGTAAGACAATATTTCCTTTTCTTTATGAATGCTCACCAAGCAAGGACAAACTTGATACTTTGTATGGTTTATTTTTGGCACTATAGTGTGAGCATGGAAACTTTCTAATTTGGATTATGCCTTCTTATTTTGACTTCTTGGACGTCTTTGTGTGCATGGGCTTAGGGTGCACATGATCATGGCACATTGGAACTTCTATTTTCTCTATTAAGCACACATGAGCAACTTCCCAAATCGATTTTAGAAACTCTTCTCTTTTCTTTATTGCTTGCTTGGACGTCAAGGTGAGGGGCACATGATCATTGTAGCTTGTGTACATGGAATCATCTTTTAGGGTTTCTAATCATGCACCAAGATGGCTAGGCCTTGCTTATGTGCAATGTAATACCTCAAAATTTTGTCAACAAAGAATTATTAATGAAATAAAACTCATTGAGAAAAAAAATTTAAAAATATTGGAGGCAAATGAAACCTTAGTATCAAAATGATCTAACTAATGATATAAGGTTAGTGGAATTATCAAATATTAATTAATTAATTTATAATTATGTAATTATGAAATTAATTATTCAATATAAAGTAAGTAGAGTGAATTATATAATTATTCGTACCCTCTAAAAAAAATATAAGATAAATACATCGAAATGAAGAAATGAAAAATAATATAAAAAACATAAATTATTAAGTGTTGGCAATATTAAAAAATAGAAAATAAATAAAATAAATACAATATTAAAGAAATAGAAAGGGGAAAAACATTAGCAAGTCAATAAAATAGAAGGACATGTGCAAAAATTCATGTTTACATCATTTAGAAAGTATATAATTAGCAATTTTCGGATAATAGCAACTTTAAAAAGCAATTTTGGTAATTAGAAATTGCATCCAACGGCCCAAAATCGATCTGTCCGATCCAACGAACGAAATCAAAGCCAAACCAGCACTTAGGAGCACCAGATCATCAAAATCCAACGGCCCAAAATCAATCCGCCTGATCTAACAGTCCAGATCATTTTCGTTGATCGTGATCAGAGATCCAAACACTGCAATCGATGAAAATCCAATGGCCAGGATTTGTGCTCACAGTAGGATGATCATCTGGTGCTACGCTCGAGGTTCATCCGACAACGAAGATCAAAGCCGCATTGTTAAATCACGAACAGTGCTGCGCTTGAGGACGATTTGATGGTCCAAATTTGAAACATTTTCGATCGAACGCGATTCAATGTTGCGCTCGAGGTTGATCAACGGTTCACGCTAGTTTCATTGATCGCGAACGGCCATGCTGCAATCGAGGCTCATCCGATGGTCGAGATTTGAGGCGCCCTGATCCTGTGCTGCAATCGAGGAAATCCAACGGTCCGAAGCCGAGACGATTTTTGGATGATCGCGAACCGCTGATGCAATCGAAGATCATCAACGATCCAGATTAATGTTCCGATTAAACCAAGAAACATAACATAAAAATTCGAATAAAAATCCAAAGAAAATGTTTCTAAATTCCAAAAAATTAGTCAAATACACTTGCTATTTTTTTATGCTTGGGGGGCACGAAATTTTGAATAATTGGCAAGTTTCCTACAAGCAGAGCACCAAAAACTTATCAATCTATGCCATCTTAAACTCTATATAAAGGAACCCTAGCGCTCTCATTGTTTTCATCCCAAATCAAGAGCATACTAGTCCCTCTTGACTTTCTCTAGCCTTCTTCTTGGCAAACCCCTTAGTTCTTGAGTGATCTTGAACCGTTCTTGAGTGTTCTTGAGAGTTCTTGAGTGTTTGGAAGCCTTGAAGTAACGAAACTCTGCCGGATTTCAGAGGTGTGCAGAAGAGACTTATTTAAGGTGGAAGTGATTTTTCTAACACCCCTTTTTCTTATTTGAATTACTAGCATGTTCATTGTTTGTTTGGTTTTTGAAATTAAAATAATTTCAATTCTAGTATTCTAAAACATATTTCAGTTTCATATTCGATTTTTGTTCGAACTTATGCATTCATAGTAATCATGCCATGTCTAGTATCATGCATAGGTTTTATTTCAAGGAATGACGTATGATTATGGATGTTCCATGATTTGATTTCCATAATGCTTATATTATGAATTTTATTGATCTTAGTTTCATATTTTGATGTTTAATTGATGATTCAAGAATTAACAAAAGATGATGGTGAAAATAACCACGTGCCATCATAGTAAACTTGTGGGTTGCTATGGATGTTCTTTTCATATGATTAGTTCATATGGTTTTAAGACCAAAGTACTTGATTGGTGGGTAAGTTCCCTTGAAGTCCAAAAGTCCAATGAAATTGGCTAAGAAAAGCTATATTTCACTCTAAGGAGACTTTGTTAAGAACATCAAGGGTTTAAAAACCCTTTTGATCTAAAATCTCAACTTTAAACAAAAATGTTGTTTGAATTGCCTAATGTATGCAAGTGTTTGAAATATGAATGTGTTATTGGTTTGAATTTGAAAAATAGTTGTTTGAAAAAGATCCACTGAGCTTTGTGCTCACCCCTTCATCTTCTTTTTCAGGAAATTAAATTATGAAGACCATGGAATTTGGATTTTTGCAAGTTTCTATTTTTTAAAGTTTCTTTTTAATGTAAGGGCATGTTGCCCAATTTTGAATAAGTCTTCCGCTGAAATTTTATTTTATTTTGAATTTCTTTTGATCAACAATATAATAGTTTACATTATAAAGTTATGTACTTTCTTTTTATGAATAAAGAAGTTGAATTTTTTTTTATCTTTAATTGCCTTGATTTTATTGAATAATATTTGTATTCTTGAATCTATTCTAAGGCATGAGGTATTGAAAAATAGAAAGTCAAGTGTGTGTCACTTGTAAATGAACAAAAATTTATAACTTATGTGTAGCTAGGGTTCTCTTCATTTTCTTTCCTAATTCCCATTCCATTGAACCATAATGGGCAAATGAACCATTAATTGGACAAATGAGATGAACCTTGAATGCTCGAATCATGTGAGGTGTTCTTTCATTTCATTTCGTTTCTTTTTCTTAATATTCATTCCCCCGAGAGGTTTTTGAGCAATTAAACTTGCTAATTGATCCCTGAAATGAATATTGTTTCATTTATCATTTCATTTCATTTTGTACAAATTTTTCCGGGTATTACATTATTCTTTTAAGTTCTATTTGAGGGCTTTTTAAATCCTCTGATGTTTTTGGGTACAAGAATTGTGGTTTCACATGATAATAGTTAAAATAGTAGTAACAATAAACATGCAACAATCATTCAACCAACCATGCCATTTCAAGCTAGCATAGAGGAATTCTTACACTTCTACCCATTCCTTTGAGTCCTAGTGTCCCACACCACTATTGCATGACGACATATGTTTCCATTCAGGGATTTCACTACATCCAAACAATTCACAAATATCTCGATGACTAAGGGCGCTCAAGCCCCACTATACTCAACCGTCCTAGACCAGCTGAGCAAAAGAAGACAAGATCTTTCAAAGTTGTTGAACATTCACCAAGCATGGCCTATCAATCTTTGAATTCCTCCATACCCTTGAATCTCTATGTGTCTTATACCATGTAGAGACTAAAGATGTATGATCTTCCTCACTTTGTGTCCTGACAAAAATATGTTTCATTTTTAAACACATTTTAGTCTCTAGCTTAGGTCCTAAAAATTTTTCTTAATGATATGCTATGCCATCCTTGACAACACCTTGATCTCTCCGTAAGGTCTTTTCATAGACTGTAATAACCCAAAATTTTGTCAAATGATTAAAGATAAATAAGTTTAATGAAATTAAATGAAATGAGTTAAGTGAAATAATTTCGAAGATTTTAAGACATCTTTGGGTGCAAATTGTGGGTTGGCAAATGAAAAATAATATATGTAGGTGATATAATATAAAATAGACAAATAAGACCTTAATTTGATAAGTAAATGAAAATTTCAATTTAGTAGAATTAATTTCGAAATTTAAAGAGTTGTTTCCATTTCTTAAGAAAAAAAAATAGAAATAAAATACACACACACACACACACATATATAGGTTAATGTGTGTATGAATAATATGTTTGTTAGCATAATGAATGTTACATATTATAGGAATATGTATATAGAAAAATTTACATAATTGAATAAAAATGTAGTATACATATATTTATTTAAAATAAATAAAATATTATATAAATATCAATTTATAATTACATAAATGATTATCTGAAAATAAAATATGAAATAAATAAAAATATATGGAGATGAAAAATGTAGATTATTTAATTATTAGCATTAAAAATATTAAAGAAATAGAAATAAATCTAATAAATACAATATTAGAGAAATAGAAAAGCGAAAATATTAGCATGTCATTAAAATAGAAGGGAATATGAAAAAAAATCCATGGTTATATCAATTAGAAAGTGTGAAATTGGCAAATTTCGGATAATAGCATTATTAGAAAACAAATTGGTAATTAGAAACTGCATCCAATAGTCTAAAACCAATCTGCACAATCCAACGAATGAAATCGAAGCCCAAAACAACGCCCAGGAGCACCAAATCACTGAAATCCAACGGCCTAGAAATGATCAGCCTAATCTAACGGTTTGGATTCACTTCTTTGATTGCGAATGACACTACACTCGAGGTTAATCATGCGGCCTGGATCGGTGTTCAAGATCTGATGCTGCACTCGAGGTCTATCCAACGGTGAAGATCAAAGCCCTTTTTTTAAATCGCGATCTAGTGTTGTGCTCGAGGTTGATCAACGATCCACAGCGAATTCGTTAATCTCGATTGCGATTCAGTACTGTGCTCGAGGTTGATCAATGGACCACGCTGATTTTGTTGATTGCGAATGGCTGTGTTGCAATCAGGGCCCACCTGACGAACAAGATCTAAGGCGCCTGATCTGTGCTACGATCGAGGAAATCCGACGATGCACAGCAAATCCAAAAATCATAACCGTGATCTGAGTGCTGGGATCGAGGATTATCAACGGTCTAGATTCGAGGCTCCGAAAAAATTGAAAAATCTGAAAAAATCCAAAAAATTTCAAAAAAATGTTTCTAAATTCCAAAAAAAATTATTCCAACACACTTGCTATTTTCCTATGCTTGGGGGGCACAAAATTTTGAATAATTGGCAAGTTTCCTACAAGGAGAACACCAAAAACTTACCATTCTACACTATTTTGAACTCTATATAAAGGACCCCTAATGCTCACATTGTGTTCGTCCCAAATCAAGAACATACTAGTCCCTTTTGACTCTCTCTAGCCTTCTTCTTGGCAATCCCCTCAGTTCTTGAGTAATCTTGAACTGTTTTTGAGTGTTTTTGAGTGTTCTTGAGTGTCTTGAAAGTTCTTGAGTGTTTGGAAGCTTTGAAGTAATAGAACTCTGCTGGATTTCAGAGGTATACAGAAGAGACATATTTAAGGTGGAAGTGATTTCTAACTTTTACTTCTTTATTTTAATTTGAATAAGTCTTGCATGTGTGATGGTATTTTGAAGTTGAATGATTGAATATATGTTTTGAATATGCATGCTTTATTTATTTGATGTGCCATGAATATACATGTTATGCATGTTTAGAAATCAAGAATAATGATGCATAATATGCTTGAATTGTGCCATGAATAAATATTTGATGGTTCATGTTATGTACACGTTGCATCGAAGGTTTAATCCGATATTGTGTGTTTTATCACTAAGAAAAGATTAAATAATGATTCAATCCACGTACTAGTGCGATAATGGACTGCATAGTGTCATCGTGTGTGTTCCACCCCCGACCCGGCTTGCCAGTTTACCATTGATGATTTTGAATTGGGTTTCCAAGAGTGATCCCACTTCATAGATATTGGGTTTGAGTTTCCAAGAGTGATTCTCTCTCCCAATGATGTGGAACACAGAGATTAAACTCTTTCGGTCCGAATGTCAACCATAAACAAGAAATTTGCTTGAATCGCTTAATGTACAAAAGTTTTTGATATGCTTGGTTTGTTTGAATTGAAATAATGATTTAAATGTTTAGAAAGATCCACTGGGCTATGTGCTTACCCCTTCCTTCTATTTTTCAGGTAATTGATTTACATGAAGACCATGAATATTAGTTAGGTTTTTTTTTTTTTAAGTTTCTAATTTCTATGTAAGGGCATATTGCCCAAGTTTTGAATCTTCCGCTGTAATAGATTTTCTTCAAGATCAAATTATGTACTCAATTTTATTTATTTAATTGAGTTTATGAATTTCAGTTATTTCTTATACTATTGCCTTATTAAATTTTTAAATTTAAGTTATGTACTGTTAAATACAATCAATGCATGAAATAATTGAAATAGAAAATGATGCAAGTTGTGTACTTGTAAATGTAACACCGGCCCGGCCCGCCATTTGGTTTAGTCCACTGTCAAGAGAATGGTGGTCATGTCCAATACTTAAAGATACGGGGGTTGGGGTGTTACATAGACCTAAGGACTAAAGAACACCATTGAAAAGTTTGTCCATCTAACGTACATCCCACGGTCAATATCTTAGACGCTTGCCCAATTTATCTACTAACTGAGCTCTTATACCACCTTTGTAAGATTCTAACCTATGGTCATCCAATCGCATTAGGGCCAAATGACAAAAATGCACTTGGGCATAATAAATGCTAGGAGATGAACGAACATTAAATAATAACATAAGGTCAACCAAAGGTCCTATATGTTTGATTCGGTATACCATGATAGAAGGAAGAAGTATCACAATAACCAAAACGAATAGATAAAAAAATGAGAAGAAAAAAGAGATGCAGTACTGCGATATGTGATGCATTACCGAGGTAATCAAAATGAAATGAAGAATAAAAAGTCATGGTACTACGGTAGCCAAAATGAATAAATCAGAGAAGACAAGGAAAATTGATGTAGTACTGCGATAGTGAAGGAAAACCATAGTAACCAAAATAGACAAATAAAAAAACGAAGAAGAAAACTATAGTACCATGATAACCAGAATGAAGATATAGAAGAGAAAGGAGGAAAGCTGCAATGCTGTAGTATTGCAGATCAATGCCGAAGTAACCCAAACAAACATGTCCCTTCGTGTATGTTTTTCCCTCTCTTATTTTCCAATGCACTTAACATCCTAATACCATAAATTATAGACCATGAACTATGTATTAGGACTAAATACAATCCGTATACCTTACAATCTTGTCCACAACCTTTTGTTGACAATGAAGACTTCAACAATGACTTCTTGAATCTTTTTGAGATGTTTCAAGGATTTGTTTTGATGATGGGAGTAAACCAAAGTCTCAAAGGTTGTTAACAAGAGAATCTAATCTCGAAAAGATGAGAAAAAGAACAAGATCAACGATCTAGGACTTGGTTTTTACCTTGTAGATGGCTTTGTGGAAATCCTATGGCCTGGAATCTCAATTGTTGTGTAGTTTTCTGTACTATTCTTCCCTTGTTGCTTGTGTTAACTTATTTGAGTGACTTGGAGGAAGAAGGAAAGAAGATGATCTCATTTTTGAATAAGGGAAAGTGTAGAAGGTGCCTTCTTCTAAATTTACATAGGATTAGGGTTAGTTTGGATAGCTTAAGGAGCCTATGAGATGAGATTGAGTGTATTTTTTAAGGCTTTTGTAGTGATCACTTGTAGATTTCTTTCTTAATCCAATTTCTTTCTATTTTGATCTTCTCTTGGGCGTGGAGGATTCGATAGGTTTTATGAGTGGTTATTTCTTGATCTCCTCTAGTATATAGCAAATAACTTATGTATTTATTCCGACAAAATTATTTTGTTCATTACTGAGGTAATTCGGGGCAATACCACGATAATTAGAACAAAATAAGTAAACATTTTGTGATCATTAACGCTGTAGTTTAGGGTAGTACCACTGCAATTAGAACGAAATAATTTATTTTATATTTTTGTGCATCATTCTAGGTTTAATAATCCTTTAAATGTTTGATAGAAATCGATTAATATTTTTATTTAATTAATTATTTTATTTTCATGTGTATCTTTTTCTCTCTTCTTTATTTTAGTTAAGATAATTGATGTAGTTAAACTACAAGAAACTAGTATCACGACAACATGTATTCAACACCGTGCATCAATGACCATTGTAATAGATGCATGTGACATTGTTCATAAAATGTATGTTGTAAATTGTTTATGTTAAATGCGTACTACAACATTCACACGAGGATCGACATTGAAAATGTTATTACAACAAACATGCGAATGTTGTTCAATACTATTACAACAATCACGATTGCAAGTTGTTGAATTACTCATTTTACAACATTTAGTTGTCGAATGTTGTTAAAAGGACATAACGTGCATCAATGACTGTTGTCGATTCTCTCTATTGAACTTTTACCTCTGTTTGCTGGGTTCCCGTGTAATCCTTCTCATATAGGGGGCTCAATCAGAGCTGGAGGAAGCCCTCACGATAATGAAATAGAACTCAACTTTCATAAAGTAACAAAATCTGGTAGGAATGGACACAAGATTATGACTATGTTATGTTTAAAAAAGGAGGAATGTGGCAAGAAAGATTGCAGTATTAGGACCGGACATAGTATCTAAATGATAAAAGGTGATATTGGATCCTTCACTTATAGTCATCCATTGGGTCTATCTATCATCTAACTATCCCATATAGGTCCCTAATCAATCCTTGGTGCTTTTCTTTTGGTTGAACATCCTCATTCCTAATCTGCCTTCACCTAATGCCCAAGCCTCCACCTCTCTAAACAAAGGAGTACGATATGTAAGGCATAAGGAGATGGATGATTCACCTCAAGAGCTATTGGAAGATGTTGATTGTGGGCTAAGTTGAAAGCAAGATGCAGAAGCGCTCTAGGAATGTAGGCCCAGGAAAATACTTCCTTTATCCATAAGAATGGTTGCACTCTGAATTGGTAGGTGTTGTTTTTAAAAATGGCTTTCTGATCTGCGAGTATAGGTTGAACTTATGTTAGGGATATTAGGATAAAGGGGCACTCAGAAAAACATTATATTTCATTTATTAACGATCACCCCTCAGGTACGATAGAAGGGACGATTAGCGAGGACTGGTTTAGAACAAGAGTTGGCTAACATTCTTTTTAATTTCACTTAATAATAGGCACAAGATTCCATTTTGTTGGTTAGACTAAAGGCATGGGGTAAATGGGATCCACGTAAATGGCTTATTGTTCGGTCAACATTTCATGATTCGTAATGTAATAGGCGGAGGAACCGAACTAATTTATGAGAGAAGGTTCAATGGACCAAGGGTAGTGCTCCGTATGGTATGTATGAGATGGAGGATCTTCAACAAGACATTTGCGCTATTGCCTTTCTTTATTTTTTATTGCCCCCACCTAAAACTATTGATATGGGTCAGCCCTTACTTGCACTTGCGTAGAACTCGTGCCAAGCTATTGCATTCGCATACACCCAGTAGGGCTATCAAAGACAGATCTGAAACAGATAAACCCTGACTAAGAGAAAGAAGCAAAATTGAACTCCTCCTTGGCTAAATCTAGAGTGGTCCAATATAATAGAAACCGATGGACAATCATTTGTTTTTTGACTTTTTCTTTCATATTAGGTATTTGAAATTGGTTTATTTCGTGCCATCCATCTCTTTCCCATCTTACTCAATCAATTGGATCCAATTCCCTACTATCTCCCCCCTCCTTGTAAGTAGGCGAGGTCCTTGACAAGAAATATGGATTGATAGGGAATGATTGGTTGGAAGAAGTGATGGATAAGCATCTGACCTAGGGATGGTTTCTTGCTTCTAGGTCCCTAATTAATCATTTCCTCGATCATTCTTTCCTCATGTCCTTCCATCGAGAAATGAAGTTGAAATCCCTACTCTTTCTCCTATTAAAGCACTCTAGCATCCTATCTAACTCATTCAACTACAACCATTGCTTCATTACCTTAGCGGAAGATAGCTCCGACTTGAACCTTTGGATTCTCATAACGGATCAAGTGACTGCCTTATCGGAAAGAATGGGATCGATTGGGTTCGAGAGATTGCGACCCGTTGAAGCTGATGGATGGAGATGTAAACCCTTGCAGAAGAATGGGAGTGAAAGGCAAAGGAGAAGACCAGTTCCCCCTGGTTCTGTTCCCTACTTGCCAATTCTCCATTTTCACTTTCCTTTCATTAACAACTGGCCTCCTGTCTCGTACCTCTCGCTTGGCCTGGGAATGATGGAAGAAGGAATGGAATGAAGCCGATAGAGGAATTTGTTAATTAAAGCTTGCCTTTGATTGAATGATTGATGGAAGAAGCTTTTCCCCTGCCAGATGGATTGATAGTTGGAGATTGGAGGTATTCAGAGGTAGAATGCCTTGTCTTTGATGATTTGATTGAGAGAAAGAGAGAGAGAGATTGTTCCCTAACTCTTTCCTGGATCCACCAGTAGCAGAACAAATTGAACTTATCGAGATCTTGACCTGTTGCTCCTCTTTTTCAGATATCGACATTGGAAGGGTGGGCTAGCTGCAACAATATGAAGCACTCATCCCTCTACCCATGTCGTATGCACCTAATGAATGAATCAATCCCAAGCTGGTCCATTCAATTAACATCTCGGGACCCAGGATCAGAAGGGTCCTTACCGGCAGTTGGAGAAACCATAAGTCTAGCCAATCCACTTTCCTCCCTTCTCGCTTCATTCCTTTCGAAGCTCAGCTAAGCCACTGAGCTGTCTATTCAAATCATTTTTTCTTTGAATTGGAGCCGACCTCGGGCCAAGTGTCAACTTCGATTCATTCATGGCTGACTGGAGGTGCTTTTGAGCTCTCCCTCTCCTCCTCTCCTTTTAGTTCCCTTCAATTGTGTAACACCCCAACCCCCAAGAGATAGGTTTAAGCTCAACCACAGGGCGGGTTGGGTCCTATATTACATTTATAAGTACACAACTTGCATCTTAGTTCCTTTATTCTAACACTTATTGAAATACTCATAAGTACACTTCCCTTGAGTTTAATATTCAACAAGATAACATAAGTGAATAAAGGAAAACCTCAAACTCTTTATTTATTCAAAATAAATAAATACATCATTGAATTCATAACATCAAAATAAAGAGTACATAACTCTAAAATTTAAAAGTAAAAATTCATCGGAAGTCAAATGAATCTAAAGTGGGCAACATGCCCTTACATTGAAAAAAGAAACTTTCCAAAAAAATAGATGCTTTCTAAATGTAGCTACTATTAGGTTTCCACTGCCATCATATTCAATTTCCTAAAAATGATAAAAGAAAGGGGTGAGCACATAGCCTAGTGGATCATTTATCAAACTACTAATTTACTAATTCAAATCAAAAGTACATCTAATTTCAATCACTTACAACATTAAGCATTTCAAACAATATCTTGTTAGTGTTGTATATTTGACTAAAAGGAGTTTTTAATCCATTGATGTTCTTCATTAAAATACTCCTATTCTGGGATGGAATGCCAATTCATCTTGTCACATTCTATTGGAAATAAGGATCATATGTCCCCATTCCAAGTATTTTAAAATACATCTACACTTAGTGATGTTACTCATATACACTAAGTATATGTAAAGAACACCCATAGCATCACTTAAACTATTATGATGGTACATGGTTCTTATCTTCACTTTCTCATATTTAAATTCAAATAAATATGAAACAAGATCATAATAATTAATATCATAATTTAAATAATCAAGAGAACATGGGAAACAAAAATAACATGCTAGAAACCTCAAAAATAAGCCTAAGCGTGGTTTCTAATCATGTTATGCTATCGTGCATGAATTAAAATATAAAAACATGTTAGCTGAAATTAATACATGATCAAACATGCTTCAAACTAAAATTTAAACTTGTGGAAATTTATAAATAATATGATAAAAAACTAAAAACATGAATGCACTAAAGGCTTGACATAGTAAAATAGGAGTTTTAGAAATATCCTCTACCTTATGATGTTTTCTCCTAAAAATTTTAGCAAGAGCTCCCAATGTTCAAGCACTTCCAAACACCAAAAAAATCACTCGAAACAACTCACTATAAGAATAAAATTAGAACTTCTCATACAAGAGATAAAAGAGAAGTGAGAAGAGGTATCAAGATGAGGGCAAAAACAAACAAAGGGGGAAGTGTCAACTCTTTGCTTTGGGATGAGATGAAAGTGAGCAAAAGGGGGTTTATATTGTGTTTATGAGCACAACGGGGGGCATCTGGGGCAGCTCACAAAGTTGGGCAAGTTTCCAAATAAGAGGGGATGGTTTGCTTTGGAATAGGTAAGTATGCTCATGGGACCACTAAGACTTGTTAATTTCATATGAGCTAATAATTGATTCTGTTTTTAATTTCTTATCTAATTAAGAGAATAATTTTAGACATAGAAATCATTCTAATACCAGTTCGGATGTCCTATTAGAAGAAATTATGCTCATAGAATCTTCCCTTTTGGTTTCCTTGCTTGCTCATCACACAAACATGCATAAAAACACTTATAATTTTGGCCTTTTTTATTAGGAAATTGTTTCCTTGAGCAAAGGTGGCTGGTGAGTACATGATCAGACTTGAGGGACATAAGATCAAGGTCTTAGAAATCCTAGAAAACTCTCTTAACTTGGAATTTGGCACATGTGGAGAACACACACATGGTGTAGACTTTTTAGGGTGCATGGGTACATGTGATCATTTATCTTGGTACATGGGATCACTTGTCTTGGTTTCTAACCATGGGGAAATTTCTCATAGGGGTGGTGTACTGAATCATTTGCATGGTACATAGGATCATTTTTCATGGATTCAAATAATGGAAATGTCCCATGGAGCTTCGGGTAGGGTAGGGTGCGCATGATCATTGTGTTCTACCCATGTGACTTGCACATGTTAGGGGTGGCTATGACTTCATTGGTTCACAACAATCAAATAAAAATTAATATCTCCTTATTTATATGAATTATGATTTATATCCTATAGTTTTAGAATCACATGAACCTAATGTACATTTTAAGGTATAGTTTGGCCCTAGGTGATTTTCCTTCAAAGACTTTCCTTATTTAAGACCCACTAAGGTCACTGGCCAAATGAAAATCTAAATCTTGGCCAATTGTTCTGATTTTTGGATATATCTTTCGTTTTGTTAGTTCATGTCATTCCATTTCATTTTTGGATCATTTTGATCCCCTGAAGTACCATAAATGCCAATTCTTTCCTAATTTGGACCCTTTGAAGGGTGTTTGGCAAATGAAAACCCTAACCTCGACCAATTGTTCTAATTTTTCGATATGTTGTCTCATTAGTTGGTTCATGCCACCTTACTTGATTTCAAGTTGTTTTGGGTCCCTAAGGGGCACTAAATGAGAGTTTTAGAACTTGCTAAATTTAGTTCTGAAATGAGCTCGATTTTATTTTGCACCCCAATTTCATTGAATAAATGATAAGTTACATTTAATTGAGTACAGATAATTTAGGGTATTACAAATCGAGTGTTGATGATTGAGACTAAAGACTTTATAGATGGTCTAGATAGGGAAGGAGGCTAGCAGCTAAAAGGTTTGTTGTTTGGGGGCTGGGGAAAAGCCAAATAGAAAAGGTATAGAGGAGCAGAAGGCACATCTAACCCTATCTTTTAGATTGAGGGGACTACCCTCCATTCCATTCATTCCCACTCACGTCGTTGATACATAAGTGGGGATATCAATAGCCATCTATCCACCCCTCCTTCCTATCTCCCGAATAACACCCCATAAGGAAGCATCTGTCTAAATCACTTCTTTTGTTTTGAGGTTAGAGAACCATCCAAAGCAAGAAACCATCTCTCAACCCATCAACTGATAGAGGGGAGAGGAAGTTGGTACTCTGTCCAATCATATCTCTTTCTCTAGACCCCTATGGAGCTAGGTAGAGGGAAGGAAGGGCTACAGAATGGAAGATGGGGGGAAGGATGGACCAGTTCTGTTGATCCGAGTTCTTTGTATGCCGCATCCAAAAGGCTTTGCCATTTTATGGATACTTATGAATCGACTAGCAATTGACCTTTCTTTCTCCCATTGCCCATTCGTTTTTCATACTTCTATGAACAAGATGCCTCCAAGGCTCTACGCTCTCCCGACGAGGAACCAACTCATCTAATGCCTTCATCCTTGGCATCAACAAACGTGCTACACCAGCTGACCTGAGCCATCTCTTTCACATTCTCTCCCCTCCAGATCCATGGAATATTCAAGTTATCCAAATCTAGATTCTGATAGTTATCCAATTGCTAGATCCAAGTCCATCGCATTCCCTATATCTTCCAAGTCATCCAGCTAGCTACAAAGCAACCAACGCTACATCCTCATCTCCATTGAGTTGATCCAGTGCGGTGGCCTCCAACACAGAACATCTCACTAGTTTTGTTCTGGTGTTGGGAACCTTGGCAGAGTCAATCTATCAGTCATTCTCTTATTGAGAGTAAGAAGGGGCCCTGAGGTAGCCATCTCTTGAGCCCCATAGGGTATCGAACTTAGTGAAAGGTAAGAAGCATCCAAGGGATCACCATCATTTGCATCACTAGAGGGGGTCCAAGCCCTCTTTTCCTAACCAAGGTATTCTGATCCCGGTGACGCACCCCAAGCCAGACTGGACCCATCTTTTCTAGCATCCAGTAATTCGAAACTTGCATAGACATTGTGTGTCAAAAGGTCGATATTCAACTTCCAAGGCCTTGCTAAGTGAGCAGTTCAAAGTCTTCAAACCCAGACCTCAATCTTCTGATTTAAAGCCATAAGGAAAGGTGTTAAGCCAACTAAATCCCATTGCCAAGCGATCCAGGCACACTTTTCCTGGTGTTCTTATTGCCTTCCACCCTAAAGGGAATGAATAGCTAGCTAACTCGAACTAACCATCATTTTGATCCTCATTTTTTGTAGAGATGCAAAGGGATCAAAGAATCTATCAATGGAATTTAGGTTTAGATGTTAGCCCTTCTTCTCTTTACCCTGATCCACCATCCCTTCAGAACAACCAAACAATTGGTCAATCACAATCACTTCAAGTAGTGAGCCAAATTCACATTGTCAAACAATGAATCTAATTCAAACTCTCCCAAGAAGCTCAACTAATGTCCTTTTCTTGATGAAATCAAGAGTTTCCCAATAAATTCAAAAGTTAGCTTCCACTAGTACCTATTTTGTAAAAGATAGGTCTGCATATTATTGTTCAAACCATTTTGGATTGACATGGCTTTTCCTTTTAACAACATATTGTTGTTCAGTACCGTGATAACCAAAATGATGATACAGAAGATGGGGGAGGAAAGCTGCAATACCGTGGTAATGTAGATCAATACTGAGGTAACATGAATGAACACACCTCTTTGTGTACGTTTTTCACTCTCTTGTTTTCCTATGCACATCTTAATACTATAAATATAGACCACGAACTATGTATTAGGACTAAATATAATCCGTATAACTCACAATGGTGTCCACAACCTTTTGTTGACAATGAAGGCTTCAACAACAACTTCTTGAATCTTTTTGGGATGGTTTAAGGATTTGTTTTGATGATGGGAGTAAACCAAAGTCTCAGAGGTTGTCAACATGAGAATCTAATCTCGAAAAGATGAGAAAAAGAACAAGATCAACAATTTAGGAGTTCGTTTTTACCTTTAGGATGGCTTTGTGGTAATCTTATGGCTTGAAATCGCAATTGTTATGTAGTTTTCTATACTATTCTTCTCTTGTTGCTTGTATTAACTTGTTTGAGCGACTAAGATGAAGAAGGAAAGAAGATGATCTCATTTTTGAATAAGGGAGAGTGTAGAAGGCGCCTTATTTGGGTTTGTATAGGATTAGGGTTAGTTTGGATAGGTTAAGGAGTCTATGACATGAGATTAAGTGTATGTTTGAAGTCTTTCGTAGTGATCTCTTGTAGATTCCTTTCCTAATCCAATTTCTTTCTATTTTGATCTTGGAAATTTCTTGGTTTCCTCTAGTGTATAGGAATTAACTTACATATTTGTTTTGGCAATTTTTTTATTCATTACCGAGGTAATTCAGGGCAATACCACGATAATTAGAATGAAATAAGTAAACATTTTGTGATCATTCCATTTTAGTTTAGGGTAGTACCGCTTAATACTTTTGTGCATCATTTTAGGTTTAATAATCCTTTTAATGTTTGATAGGAATCGATTAACATTTTTATTTAATTAATTATTTTATTTTCATGTGTATCTTTCTCTCTCTTTTTTATTTTAGTTAAGATAATTGATATAGATAATTGTTTATGTTAAACACATACAACGATATTCACATGAGGATTGTTATTGAAAATGTTATTACAACAAGCATGCGAATGTTGTTCAATACTATTATAACAATCACAATTGCGAGTTGTCAAATGACTCATTTTACAACATTCATTTGTCCAGTGTTGTTAAAAGAACATAAGGTATTACAACATTTATTGATGAACATTGTCTATAACCGTCTGTAACAATGTTTTATCTGACTATTGTAAAAGAATCATATAATAAAAATAAAATTAATTTGCCCCCAAAAATATATTTAATAAATTAGTAATATAAGTTAAAAATTAATTCTAAGTTTTAGTAAAATAATAAATAAAATTTTGAAAAATAGTTATTTTAATAAAGTATATAATTTCAGAATAAAATGAATACTTTTGATAAAATATAAAACTTAATTTAGTTTATTACAACAAGAAGAAAAAGATAAAATAATAACTAAAACTTTAATTTTTGTGTATGTTAATTTATTGATTAATATATTTTTTTATATACCCACTACAATATAAAAAATTAACCATAGAAATTTTTCTATATAATATATAAATACTTGTACACTTTCTATATGAAGCCAATTTAGATTTAAATTAATTTTATTTTGTCATTTTTGATCTATTTAAATTTTTATTTAAATTATTTTTATCACTAAGAAATGAATAATTTAATAATTTTTATCTACTTATACTAAATTTCAATTATTCTCTATATGGCTTTAATAATTATAACTTTTAAACACATGTTTTTAGTTGTCTTTTTTTTTTCTTTGGTTTATTTTTAATTGTTTTTAAGTTTTTTTTTGTTGTCTAGCCCATGCCATTTTAGAAAACTAAGCCAAAGTAGTGTCTAAACAATAAAGTATTTTTACTAAAATAATAAACTTAGTTTTTATTAAAATAGTAAAATTATTTTATTCTTAAAATGCTTGGTGAAATATATTTTATGCTATGGTTCAACAACTTCAAAACTAAAAGGGAAAAGACATGAATATGATAAATTCAAAAACTTAAACACCACAAGTAAACTATATTTTGAACCTAACTTTGTGTGGTATTTAGAAGCATTTTAGGACATTTTGAATTTCATGTTATAAAGTTATATATTTAATTTAGTTGATATCCTTTGCATAATGATTAAGTTTCGGTTATTTAATATCTCATTGTCTGTATGCATGCTTGAGGAATGATTACTTTGATTTTATTATAACCCCTATTAAATGAAGATGGTCAAGATACTAACCACTTACTGGCACGACGTATCTGTATTTGATTGTCATGGGTGTTGTCCCTAGAGGAGTAGGCTCAATATGGTTTACCCGTATTTGATCACCATCGATAAATCTCTGATTGAGATATGTTGAGTTTAAGGTCATAGAGTAGTATTTTATTATTCCCATGCATGGCCTCTACATAATTTTTTTAGGGTTTACTCATAGGTCGATCCTTGCTTTATAAGTGTCTCTGATAGTTGATGCCTTTATGAGAAGGTGTCCTTAAAGGTTGGTGCTTGCTTTATAAGTTCCCTGGACTATACTCTAAACCAATGAAGGGAGATATCAAGCATAGTCTTTTCTGTCTTAACCATAAACAAACAATTGATTGAAATGCCTATTATTTGAAAGTGTTTGTACATCAGTGTTTTAATCATTGTAATACTTGAGATGTGCTTAGGTTGATCCATTAGGCTTCTTGAAGCTCACCCCTTCCATTCTATTTTTTCAGGTACATACTGAATTAAGTGATCTATTGATCCTAGATGAAGTCTTTTAACCTAGTCCTAGTCAACCATGGGGCAAATATTCGTGTTTGGAGTTTATTTGCTAGTTATTTTAATTTAGTATTAATACAACGAAATAAACTTAATTATGGTCTTGTTTTTATTCTTTATATGGCAATCAGTGGATGGAATTCATTTTACATTTTATTTATTGCATAATAATTAATGTTCTTTAGTGTAAATTATGATCACAGGTTGTGAGATGGTAATGATGTGCACTATATTGGATGGAGAATCGTCTGGTTATAATTTAAAAAACATTAAAGGATACTTCAAGTACTAAGAATAATGATTTGGTTTTAATCTTTAAGGTTTAAGATTCAAGAAGGTTGGGATACTAGTGCAAGGATCAGAAGGAATTAAGCATCATCAAGGTGGAAGTGGTTTCTAGATTTTGAATTATTATCTTGATTTAAATAAAGTATGCATGTGCATTTGTTTGCTTAGGAATATAATTTCGATAGAATATGCATGTATAGTTGATAGCTAGGGTTATATGATGATTGAATGTCATTATGTGATTTTAGTGATGTGTGTGATTGCATGATTAGTATTACATGATCTTTCTATTAACATGCTTATGATAGTGATGAAATGATGACTACTGTATTGATAATGCTTCCATGTATTCTTTGAATTGTACACCTAATTTCATATGCTATGCGTATTATATTCCATTTTAAAAAAGACAAATAAAGAGCTTAACCATCTATTGGCGCAATGATGCACCAATGGGTATCATCGTGAGTGTTCCAACCTAGACTCGGCTTTTTGGTTATTTGATTGACTGTTGGGACTTTGAGTCTAGATTGACCCCACTTTCCTGATTGATGAACATGGAGTCCAGATAGACCCCACTTCACGAATGGGATGGGTTTGAGTGTCTTGATTGACCTCACTTCCCAGATATGGAATGCTGAGGAAGAGTTCTTTTAGTCTTAACATCAACTGTTAAATTATATATTGTTTGAATAAGCTAATCCATGAAAGTGTTTGCATGTGTACTTTGTTTGATTGAATGTAACACCCTAACCCCCGAAACTTGATTGTTTAGCTAATCACAAGGCAGGTCGGGCCACTTTAATTTTACAAGTACACAACTTGCAACATATTCTATTTCAATTATCTCAAGTCTTATTAATTCATAATGAGCACACAACCCAAACAATTTAACTTTAATTAAATAAGACTATTACATGGGAGATAAAAAAATATTTAATCTTTGTAATAAAGTACATACTTGAATTTTTAGATAACAAAAGAGTACATATCTCAAATTAAAAATTAAATTTAGTGAAAGTCTTAATTTAAATAATCAAACTTGGGCAACATGCCCTTACATATAAACTTTTCAAATTTAAAATCCTACAAATACTCAGTAGTCTCCATGATTCAATTTCCCAAAAATAAAAGGAAAAGGGGTGATTATATAGCCTAGTGGATCATTCCATAAACAAGTTAGTTATTAATTCAAATCAAAATCACATCTAAATTCAAACATTTATAAACAATTAGGAGATTCAAACAACATCTTTGGTTATTGTTGACATTAAGACTGAAAGGGGTTCTGACTTGATGTTCTTATTAAAATAGTCTACTCTTGGATGGAAAGACAATTCATCTTATCATATTCCATTGAAATAAGGATCTCATGTCCACATTCCAATTATTTTGGGTTATACCCTTCCACATAGTGATGAATCCAAGTATTTTGGGTTACACTTAATATATGTAAAGAACATCGATAGCATCACTTAGATTACTATGACAGTATGTGGTACATAAACTTCAAAGTCTTAAGCTTAATTCTCACATATTCATGAATCCAAAATCAGAATAGTAAAATTAAGAATAAAACATTCAAAAATCATGAAAATAATACGTATCATGCTTCACAATTCAAATTAAACCTAAGCATGAAAATAGGCATGACATGGTGTCATGAATACTTGAAACATGTATACATGATAATCAAAATCTAAATTATGATCAAACATGTAGGAAATTGAAAGTAAACATACTAAACTAAAAATAAAAGATGCATGAATATGCTAGAAACTCAAACTAGTAAAGTAGAAGTGTAAGAAATTCCATCCACCTTAGTTGCTTGTTTGTAGAAAATCTGGTCGAGGTTCCCTTCTTCTATACACTTCAATAACAACCAACAACTTCAAGAATGTAAAAGAAATCTAAAATCCTAAGTTCTTTTTGAAAATCACTCAAGATCACAAGAGAGGGAAAAGGGATTGCCAAGAAGAGGGCTAGAACAAGTTAAGAGGGAAGTGTCAACTCTTTGCTTTGGGGTGAAGAAGAAGTGAGCACAAGGGGGTTTACATAGATTTTCAAAATGCTAGGGAGGATGTCTTGGGTAGCTAGGGCAGCTCACAATTGAGCAACTTTCCATTGTTAAAGGGGTCGATTTGTGTAGAATAAGGCAAGTGTGTTCATTAGGGTTTCCTGATCATGTTTGCACAAAATCCTTGGATCTTTCTTTGTTTCCTTTATATGTGTGATCACAAATCAGATTTAACAACTTCTAAACCATTTAGGACGTCCATCTAGATCAAATTTTGTGCTCATGACATGTTTCCTAATTAATACATTTGCTTGGGCATCACACCATACATTCCATGGAAACATTGCCTTTGTGGCATCATGGGAGCATAGGGCAACCTTCTAATTTGGGAATCAATCATGAGCTTAAGAATCTTCTTATTTCTAGTGTTTCCTTCTTCATTAGGTTTTTAATTTGGGCATGTGTGACGACTAGGGTTTAGTTGTGGCACACACATTATATTTTTAGAAGCTTCTGTTTGTCACATGTGTGCACACGCACACACATACATGTAAGGGCCGGTTATGGATTATGGGTGCACATGATCATTTGTGGTTGGTCATGCATTCATGACTCCACATGAATTTAATAAAAAATCACATCTCATTATTTATTAGGAATTAAGGGCTTTGATTTATATTTTTGTGTTCATAATAGACTAATACACATTTCCAATCAATTATTTGATTAGGGTGGTTTTCAGTTCATTTACTTTCCTAATTTAGACTCCCCTACAAGGGTGTTACACAAATGAAACCCTAATTCTTGTCTAATTGAGCTAATTTTTGGATATGTTGTCTAATTGATCTGTTCATGTCATCTCATGAAATATTAGGTCATTCTGATGCGCTAAGGGTCACTAAATGAGGTTTTTGGACTTGTTATATTTTTCCCTGGAATGGACCCGATTTCATTTCTCGCCCAAATTTCATCCAATTGATATTGAAATTCTCATTGCATTAAGTATTGGATTTTTAGGGTATTACATTGAAATAATAATTTAAATATTTGTGATGATCCATTGGGCTCTTTGAGTTCACCCCTTCCTTTTTAATTTTTCAAGAAATCTGTGATTAGAGATTGACATAGCTAATGAAAGTTTTCTGAGTTGTTTTTATTTAGAATTTACTTTTCTAGTATCGTAGTCTGTTTAGCTGGGCATGTTGGCCTTAGTTTTCCCTTATTTAGTTTTAAAGTTGTTTTATTATTTCAACTTATAAGTCATTGCACCTCTTGAATTTTAACATTGAAGTATATTTTAAATTGTGAAATTTTATTTGGTTTATTTTATTAAAAAGCTTCAAAGAGTTTTAAGATAATTTAGAATCTATGTGAGTAATTATGACTGGGAAATATCATGAAGTTGAGACACAGATAAAGAAAGAGATAGTAACATCACATCTCTTGAGTGACCTTAATTGTGCCCTCAGGGATGGGCTACTAGGAGTTAAGATGTTACAAAGGTGGTATCAGAGCCTAGACAGTAGTGTATTGGGTAAAATGTTTAATCTGATACCACAGGTAGTATCAAAGCTCAGTTAGTAGATAAACTGGGCAAGTGTCAAAGGTATAGACCATGGGTTGTCAGTTCCATGGAGGAACCTTGAAGCAATGTTATTAAATCTATAGGTCTAGGAAAACAAACCATAAATAGAGACTTGGGTGTTGCCAATAAGGCATATTGGGTAACAAACAAACGCCTCTAGGACATAGGTTAGAGATTGAAAATGCGTGAAAATAAAGCAATTATTTGGGAAGGACACAAGATTAGGAGGATCTTGCATCTTTAGCTCTTACATGGTATGAAACACATAGGAATTTGGAGGTATGGAGGTGTCTTGGACTCGAAGATTAACAGGCCATGTTTTGTGAATGGTTGGTTACTTTGGAAGAGCTTGGGAGGCCTTTGTCGTTGAGACATTTGCAAAATATTTGAGTGTATTGAGACTTCTAAACGGAAGCCTATGTCATTTGGCAAGAGTGGTATGGGGCGCTTGAACTCGGGGGCGTGGATGGAACTTGGGAATTTCTCCATGCTAGCATGAAATTGTATGGTTATATGATTGTTTTCATGCATGTTGTATTTATTTAAATTGTATCAATTTGTATAATAGTATAACACGTAATGTAATCATTGAACCAAAACTCTATACTTGTAATACCCCAAAAGTCAGTGAACCCTTTACATAATTTTGGAATTTATTATTATAAAATAAATAATTCAAACAAATAAGAAAAAGCTTAAGTTTCATTATAATCATATAACTCAAGTATTAAGGAACCCAAAATAACCTATAAAAATAATATAAATTCAGAGAACATGATAAATATTGGCAAAATTATGAATATAATACAAAAGACTCTAGTTACCACGGTAATGATTGAGATTATAGTGATAATGTGAGCAAACCCAAGAAAAACCCAAAAAATTTACCGCAATCATGATTACCGCAGTAATGCATGATTATCATGGTAACGTGTTGCGTTACCGTGGTAGTACATGATTATATATGTATTATTCAAGCTCAAAAACCCTAATTACTAATTATTT